>AWOL01S0038173.1:27777-116845 GCA_000715115.1 Nicotiana otophora
GTGTAGATACACACACAGAAGCACTCAGAGAATCACAAGGCACAACCAAATATGAAGCAAAATAGGAGGACACATAGGAATAAGTAGATCCTGGATCAAATAGAACTGAAGCATCTCTATGGCAAACTGGAATAATACCTGTGATCACAGCATCAGATGACTCGGCCTCAGGCCTAGCTGGAAAAGCATAAAATCGGGGCTGAGCCCCACCACTCTGAACAGCGTCCCTGGGACGGTCTCTGACTGGCTGGCCTCCACCTCTAATGGTCTGACCTCCACTTCTAATGGCCTAACCTCCACCTCTAATGGTATGACCTCCACCTCTAGCTGCATGACCCCTACCTCTAGCTTGCTGAGCAGGCGATGAAGCAACCAGTGTCGGTATGATGGCACGTAAATCCTGCCGAGATTTGTTACTCTCCAATCTAGGGTAATACCTCCTGATGTGACCAATGTTTCCACACTCATAACACCCATCCTGATGTCGTGGCCGTTGAAGCTGAAGCTGACCCAGATGGGCTGGATAGCTGTTGTAGTAACTCTGGAGTGGCGGTACACTGATAGGAGCTGAATGTGCACTAAATACTGGCTGTCCATAGTAAGGCATAATAGGACCATGACTCCCTGAGGCACCAAGAGATGCATGAAGTGCTCAATGAAACGGTCTGGGAGGATGACCCCTACCAAAATTACCCCTGCCTCCAGACGAGGAACTACTGAAACTACCGAACTGATGGGAACTCTTATCAGACCTCTGCCCTCTCTCCTTTGAAAGAACCATCTTGATCCTCCTCATGACATTAGCAGCCGCCTGAAAAGAAATCTCACATCTGGTCTCCTTGGCCATCTGAAGCCTGATAGGGTGAGTGAGTCCCTCAATAAACCTCCTTACTCTCTCTCCCTCAGTAGGTAGTATAAGGAGAGCATGATGAGCCAAATCTACAAAACATGACTCATACTGAGTAACAATCATACTGCCCTGCTGTAGACGCTCAAATTGCTTGCGGTAATCCTCTCTCAGTGTGATAGGAAGGAACTTCTCTTGAAATATCTGAGAGATGTGCTCCCAGGTAAGTGCAGGCGATCCATCTAGTCTAGTCAATGTATAATCCCTCCACCACCTCCTGGCGGAACCCATCATCTGAAATATAGCAAAATCAACCCCATTGGTCTCAACTATACCCATGTTCCGCAGTACCTCATGGCAGCGTTCAAGATAATTCCGTGGGTCCTTAGAAGGTGTACCACTGAAGTGAACTGGAAAGAGCTTGGTAAACTTATCCAGTCTCAATAAGGTCTCAACAGACATGGCAGGCCTATCACTAATCTATGCGGCGACAACTGGCTGAACTACCCCAACTGGCGGGGCTGCTGGAGCCTGATTCTGGGGAGCCATCTGCTCCGGAAAGGGAGTACTAGGAGTTTGTGCTCCTCCCCCAGCCTGTGAAATGGCTGGTACCATTGGAAATGTACCATTCTGGGCCACGCCCTCCATAAGACTCACCAAACGGACTAGAGCGTCCCGAAGCACTGGAGTAGCTATGAATCCTTCCGGGGCCTAAACAGGTCCAACTGGTATATCCTGAACTGGAACCTCCTCCTGAAGGTCCACCTGAGGTTCTACAACAGGTGCAGCTGCTCGAGCTCTGGACTGATCTCTACCGC
Organism: Nicotiana otophora; assembly: GCA_000715115.1. NCBI lineage: Eukaryota > Viridiplantae > Streptophyta > Magnoliopsida > Solanales > Solanaceae > Nicotiana > Nicotiana otophora. The sequence goes on from AWOL01S0038173.1 coordinate 29,443, forward strand.
TGCCTCCGCCTCGGCCTCTAGTACGACTTCGGCCTCTAGCACGACTTCGGCCTCGACCTCTACCCCTGGCCAAGTTGTCACCGGGGGTACTGGTCCCTATCAATCGGTAGAGGTATTACATGTTCTCACCATCTGTGAGAGAATAAGAGTAGAATGTTTCAATTTTTGATGATAGAATAAAATCGCACGACGTCTCTGTATCGATCCTTTAGACTCTACTAAGCTTGCTCGTGACTCGTGAGACCTATGTAACCTAGTGCTTTGATACCAACTGTCACGNATCTTCCAATATGGATTTTTAATAAGTCTGTTGCGGCGTGCAACCCGATCCTCCAATATATTCGTTTTAATCAGTTCTGTTGCGGCGTGCAACCCGCTTTTCCAATATATTCATTTACCAATTCTTATAGAAGAATTTTTTCCAATAAATGCAATAATTAATATAAAGTTATAAGACAACAAGCATACAATAATTATGATTTAATTATGAAACNGCGGAAGTAAGGTCTCAAATGTAATGAATAATCCATAAAAATAACGGTGTCTAAATACCATCCCAGAATTGGTGTCACAAGTGTACGAGCTTCAAGAATAATACAATTAAAGGTATGAATAAAATAAAGTTGTCTGAAAACAAACACATANTATGCTAAATATCAAATAACAATTAAGACACATAATTCAAATTGCATGTAACAATTAATGCAGGAATTCAAGAATTAATATTTGATAAAGAATAGGAGAGAAATAATTATTATAATAATCAATTCATGATTTAAAACGATTTATAATTTTACAAGTAATTATGCAAACAATTAATTTGACGACGTATAGACACTTGTCACCTCTCCTATACGTCGTTCACATGCATTTTACATAACAAATAGTTTAAGGGTTCTATTCCCTTAAGTCAAGGTTAACCACGACACTTACCTCGCTTTGCAAATTCTAATAAATTATTCGACCGCAATTTTTCCTTTTGAATTTGTCTCCAAAAGCGTCAAATCTATTCACAAACAATTCGATATGCTCAATACGAATCATAGGAATTAATTCCATATGAATTTACTAATTTTTCGGATAAAAATCCAAAATTCATCTAAATATTCGACAGTGGGGCCCACCTCTCAAATCTCGGAAAAATTTACGAAATCCGAACACCCGTTCCGATACGAGTTCAACCATACAAAATATATCCAATTCCAATGTCAAATGGACCTTCAAATGTTAAATTTTTATTTTTGGAAGATTTTATAAAAATCTAATTTTTTCTCCCACAGTTTCACGGATTCATGATGTAAATGAGTATGGAATCATGAAATATAATCAATATAGGATAAGGAATACTTACCCCAATATTTTTTCATGAAAATCGCCCAAGAATCGCCTTACCCGAGCTCAAAAATAGAAAAGAATTGAAAATGGTACGAATCCCATTTTCTAGAACTTTAGTTCCGTTTTTGGGATTTTTACCCTTCGCGAACGCGGTCAGTGCCTCGTGTTCGCGAAGCACAAATTTCTGCTGACCAATTTTACTCTTCGCGAACGTGAGGACTGCTTTGTGAACGCGATGCTTGCCTGGCTTGGCCTTCGCGAACGCGAGATGCCCTTCGCGAACACGAAGGCAATTTCCTGGTTAGCCTCTTTCCCTTCGCGAACGCGAGGCTTCAATCGCGAACGCAAGCTTTGCACCACAAGCCTTCGCGAACGTGTTCACTCTGTCGCGAACACGAAGCACAAAACGTGCCTGCCCAATTTACTCTTCGCGTTCGCGAGAGTACCTTCGCGAACGCGAAGAAGAACATACCAGAAGCCTAACGTCTGCAGAAAACCAGATTTTCTAAGTCCGAAATCATCCCGTAGCCTATCCGAAACTCACTCGAGCCCTCGGGGCTCCAAACCAAATATGCACACAAGTCCTAAAACATCATACAAACTTACTCGCGCGATCAAATTGCCAAAATAACACCTATAACTACGAATTGAGCCCCAAATCGAATGAAATTTTCAAGAAAACTTTAAAACTTATATTTTCACAATCGGACGTCCGAATCACGTCAAGCCAAATCCGTTTCTCACCAAATTCCGCAGACAAGTCATAATTATTATAATGGACCTATACCGGACTCCGAAATCAAAATACGGACCCGATGTTAATAAATCCAACATCAGTAACTTCTTAAAAATCTTTAAGCTTTCAAACATTTAATTTTTCATCAAAAATCTATATCTCGGGCTAGGGACCTCAGAATTCGATTTCGGGCATACGCCCAAGTCCCAAATCACGATACAGACCTACTGGAACTGTCAAAACACTGATCCGAGTCCGTATACTCAAAATGNAAAAATCTTTAAGCTTTCAAACATTTAATTTTTCATCAAAAATCTATATCTCGGGCTAGGGACCTCAGAATTCGATTTCGGGCATACGCCCAAGTCCCAAATCACGATACAGACCTACTGGAACTGTCAAAACACTGATCCGAGTCCGTTTACTCAAAATGTTGACCGAAATCAACTTAGTTGAGTGTTAAAGCTCTATTTCACATTTTAATCCATTTTTCATACAAAACATTTCTGGAAAATTATACGGACTGCGCACGCAAGTCGAAAAATAATAAATAGTGCTTTTTGAGGTCTTAGAATACATAATTACTTATTAAATTTAAAGATGACATTTTGGGTCATCACAATATATATATATATATGTGTGTGTGTGTGTGTGCGCGCGCGCGTATGTATGTGTGTATGTATATAAATAAATAAATATATCTACAATTTAGTATTTTCGACCGATATATGATAAATAATTGTTTATTATAAAAAAAATAATTGACGTAGTACGGGAAAAAAATAAATTAAAAATTTCGACCGATATCGGTCGGTATTCTATAATTATTTTAATTAATTATTTTTTTTGTAGAAAGTGTGCAAGTCTGACTAGTCTATTGGTAAAAGATTGACTATTTTTCGATCGAAATCGGTCGGAAATTTCAACCGTGTCAGATAAAGCAAACTTTCTTTTTTAGGGATCACATAAACTGACCGATTGCGGTCGGTATTCTTATTTATAATTTTTTATTTGATATTTTCGATCAATTTACTTTATTTCCGACCGATTTCGGTCGGTATTTCTTTCCGACCAATGTCTGGAATGCCTTGGATGCTTTTTGACAGTTTTTTTCGTAGTGATTAACTAAATAACAAACACTAGAATCTAAACCAATGAATTTCATGAACCGGTATGGAGCTCACCAAAATCTACTAGAATAGGAGGAGATCCTAACTTGTGGCCTGATCGTCTAAATGAACTATGCCAAAGAAAATAATGGAACATTAGTCACCACAACAGTACTCAAGTGAGTATCAATAATCATCTTACTGAAACATGAATGAGACGTTAAAAAGAAACATGAATGCTTATGCATGATATAACATGAAAGAACATTTACAGCTTCGCGTAATTTTCTGCGAGATCTGCAAGTTATGAAGCATGCAAGAATTTCTGAAGGATTATTATAAAATCATCTGAGTGCATTTCCATGTTTTCATGTATAAAAAGAGAGTGTTTAGCCAAAATTGTCCCTCACCTATTTAGATAGGTTTATTTTTGTCCTTTAAATATACCCCTAGTATCTTTTCTCCCTTAAGTTTTCTAAAATGAAACATTTTTGGTCTAGCTAGCAAAATGAGGCTAACTTGGGGAGTTGGGGTTAAAACTAACGGTTGTGCTTCTCATGTACACGGACCAGCTCCAAAACCTTTTCTTCCATTCGCCGTTATTCCAAAATCCCAATCACTTGAATTTCTCTTTCTTTTGGAAACAAAGGAGAAAAAATGAAACTTCCCCATGGGAATTTTTCTGCAGCCAACCTTCAGAGGCTCAAGATCCATGCCAATTCATCGTTGCTCTGCATGTTATTTTCTTATTCTACTAGTTCTTTAAATTTCTTTATGTTCTGACTTTGATAAATTGAGTGTTCTTCATCCTTCTCCATTATTTGAATTTTATCTATTCAAATATTCATACAAAATTTTGCAGATATTTCTAATTAACCCATCTTTTTTTCTTTCTGCAACGAGCTCTAAACGTGTTGACTTCCAGTTTTCATAACACCAACAAAAATAATTGGGAAAAAGACCCATTTCCAAGAAAACAAAAAGAGAAGCAAACGGTAAATCTCTGAAACCTCAAACTACACAAAAGTTATATCCTGTGTCTTTCTCCTTCAAAATTTAACAAAACAACAAAGAACCACATAAACACTGAGAAAAGGAAGTTGAAAAGAAATACTTTTCAGTTTCACCCATTGTGGCTCAGTAGCTTTGGCTTTGTTTTCTTTTAGTTTCACACTTACTGATTTAAGGAATTTAACTGGCTTTATGAGTTTTCACCTATAAAATTACATTAAATCTTTTCAAGAAAACAATTAGACTCGGGAGAAATCGTGAATAATGGAGAATAGAGGAAAAGGTTGTGTCGCTGGTCTTGCACAACCGTTAGTTTTAACCCCAAATTAGCTCCATTCTGTTAGCTACATTAAAAGTGCTGCACTTTAGTAAATTTAAAGGACGAAAGATGCGCATGGTTATATTTAAAGGACAAAAATAAACATACCTTAATAGATAAGAGACAATTTTGACTAAAAACTCTATAAAAAAAGCATGCTCGCTCCGGTCAGTCAGCTCTCACATTAACATTCTAAACACTTCCATATACAATTGATGACCTGATCGCTGTGAGAAAATAATTTTAGTAAAAGCATTACCTCAACTTATCTCGATTGCTTCCTTTCAAGCACAACCGTTTGGTCTTATTCGAGCAAATCGCTTCACCAATCGATTTCTACATAAGTTAATTCACAAATTAATTTTAATGTTCTATACTTTTCTCAACTTAGAAACCCTAGGTTTGATTCTTCTTAACTTCCGAAGAGGTCTTCGTAGTCCTTATAGATTTTTTTGTGGTGACTACTATAAATGAATACCACCAATCTTTACAAAGAATCATAGTTGAAAGCGGCTTGCAGAATTTACCTTGATTGGGTAACCCTAACTTTAGAGAGAAAACCTTATTATCGAATTCTTGATGGAAATCTAGTGATTTCAAGATGAAATCTTGTTAGTGATAATGTTTAGGAGTAGTTAATAGATTCAAAATGCATTTGTAACTCACCTTAGATGTTAGAGAATTTGCCTAGGTCGTTTTTGGGTTGAGAAAAATTCCTTGCACTTGTACTTTGGAACTAATATGAAATTTCTCCTAGAGCTTGCGTTGCGCTAAGCCAACCTGGAAATTTTTCCAAGTCATGTGTGACGTACAACTGTTTCACGGGAGATTCTGGAAGTTTATATTTTATGGTTGTGCGATGAACAACCTTCCCTAGGTTCGAAAACGTTATATTTTCTTCGTTTTACTCATTTTGATCAAGTCGTCATAACATCCTTATTAAGCTCCATTACATCTCATACATATGTTAACGCATCCCAAAGGTACAGTCACCCTCACATAAACTTCAAACACCTTAGTTATACATTATTCACCAATAATTGAGCTACTAAATGTTAAGTTTAGAATTTTAATAATGACCAATAATCTAAAAAAAGCTTTGACTAATGACATATCTTTGTATGCAGATTTGGAAAGAAGATACATATCTTTGTATGCAAATTTAGAAAGAAGATCTACTCAACTGCTATGTATTTTGAACTTTGCTTTACATGCAAAATGAATCAATCAGTCAAAGAACAAAGAAGGAAAATCAATCAGTTAGCCTTACACTACAATAAATTTGGTCTAAGGCCACAATAATTTTAGACAATGCTTAAAAAGTATTGCCAAAAATATCTAAGGGGACGCTTTTCAAGGGTGGCCTTTGAGGAGAACTTTTGGCAATGAAGTTTAAGCAACACTTTAAAAGTGTGCTTTTACAATTAAAAGGCTACGCATTTTAATTGTTGCCAAATCATAAAACAATTAGCAACGCTTGTCCACCTGTAATACAACACTTACAAAGCGTTGCCATTTGTTAATCCTAAAAGCAACACTTTTGAAGTGTGTTCTAAAGTTTTCCAATAAATATTTTACTAGAAATTGCCACCATTAAATTTTCCCCACCAAAAATTTTCCACCATTACTATTCACCCAACTTTGCAAGGGCAAGGAGTGTATCTCTAAATATATTTTGAATAGCCATCCCCTATTCCTCCTCCCACGCTGAATCTCGATCCATCGGCTCCTGCTGATATTACTTTTCCTACCACCACCATCTTTTCACTGAAAATGATCAACTCACTGGCTCAAATATTTGCTCAATTGGTTGCTATGAACAGGTCAAAGGTATATTTCAAACCCTAACCATAAGTCTCCCATTGATTTTTTGGTAAGAATGAGCATTAATGCAGGATTTTTTATGGCTTGAGAGTTTTATATGTTAGTCCAATCGGTATATGGCTTTTTTAAGCGTTAAACGCAAATCTAATCTGTTTTATTTCTTAACTAAACCAACACGGGCAGTGGCACGCCAGAATTTCTACATTTATGGAATTGATATGCTTGTTGTTTAAGAATATTGATATTGCTTGAACACGCCAGAATAATTCTTTTGGCTAAATTTTGAAATATCTTCGTTTTCAAAAGCCCTAAATATTGAGTTTTTAGGATTCGAACAATCTCAAAGATGTATTGAAAAACCTCGCAGATGCTTTTGGAGATCTGACTTCTAAGCTTTCCCTAACAAATAGTACGAGCTATGTTAGTGATTTAATTGGTCTGATGTTGATTCTTGACATCGCAAATGTGAACCTCGCATTTGCTGGCAGTCCATTGCAATTGCGATGACTACAGTACTAGCAAATCTCAAGTCTATAAAATCAGTTCAAAACTCATCCGAGCCCCTCGAGCCCCATTTCAAACATCCGCACACGTATATAAACTTCATAAAAATCTCTCGTATGCTCAAAACAACAAATTAACATCCAGAACCAAGAATCATACATTAAAACTCAAAGATTTCAAAGTTCTTAAGTTCAAATTTTCAACTTTCACTATAAATGCTGAAACGGCCTCAGGTCACCTGAGACCCCAATCAAACATGCGTATAATTATAAAATCATCATATGAACCTACATGTATTGTCAAAACACCGATTAGAGATTATTTAGCAACAATATTGACTGTGATCAATTCTAACCATTTTAAAGTTCAAAAATTAAGTTTTCTTTAATAAAACACATTTAAGCTTTTTGATAATCAAAATGGACCATGCACGCAAGTGATAAATAATCAAATAACTCTATGTAAGGTCTCAAATCATGAAATGGGGAAGCTTGAACTCAAAATGACCTATCGGGTCGTTACACTCTCCTACTTAATGTCAGACATGTCATCCATAAATAATTACCTCATGAGAAATACTCCCATAAATCCTCCGCATCAAGTAGAAATACCCGAACATAACAGATTACCAACCATGCGATTTTGCAGTACTAGTTAAGCATCCGCAAATCGATACATAATGCGTCTCCTACCACACACACCCCTTCTCAGGCGATACAAGATAGTGTTAGCATTCTCTTAAACATCTGAAATCTCCCATGCTATCTAGAACTTATGACCTTCCTCACAAAACCGAACTTTATTTATCATGCTATAACATGAAAATACGAGAGCTCAATTATCAACTATGAATCATAAGTAGAATAGTCCTCCTCATAAATACTCCATTGACCAAAAAACTTCCACATAACTCAATTCAAGAGAAAATCAAAATACACAACAAACTTTCCACACCCGTAGAAGACATCAGCCTCAAGTCGTGGTCAAAATTATCATGAATTCTTCGAAACCCATTTGCACATAACCTTGCCATTAGAACCGAATCCCTCAAAATCAATCAAGTCACATAAACTACCAAACCCAAAAGTACCTCAAACCGAAATGCTTTCCTAAAGAGGCCTTCAATGAATCTGAAGTTATTCCTTTCGTCCCCCTAATACTGCAATGTAGAATCAACAATGGTATAGAAATACTGCAAGCCTTGGGGACAATCCAATACAATCTCAAAATCTTTAGACACATATCAAAGTCCAGCAAATCCTTAAGTACCACCTCCTAGAACATAAACCCACTAGAACATTCTTCTAGAGTCATCCACTCTTCTCTAATATCCGATGCACAACCAATATACGCTGAAAGGCCACTACTCTGTTAGCAAATAAATACTCTAAGAAGCAATCTCATCCTTATATAAGTGAGTAAATCATTTCTCCTTGCACACCGTATCCACAACGAATATCAAACTTGAGTCATTCCACAACCTTTATATATCAATAAATTATATTACGTCAATGCATCCAGAAAATTCCATGCCCAAATCATCCTCAATGACACCATTCTCAAACCATATACAACCCACAAGAGTATCTAATTCCAGGAACTATAACAACACATGCCCTTATGACTCGTTCGTCGATGGTAGACTCTCCCGCTGGGCTTGTAGTCACAAACACATCGTCTAATAACCCACAATACTCTTCCTTCTTAACTGCCATGGTCTCGCACTGTTATTCAGTTAAATTCCTTATAAGCTCATGTAACACTAGTCAAAATACACTCCAAATTATCTACTGATACTTACTTATCCTCGTGGCGGTCGTGCCAACTACCTCAAGCGACCTCGATTCTCATAATATATATGTTCCACTAGGTAGAAGAAAAACTCTTCATAGAAACTTCATAAGAATCACACAACATCAAATCTTCTCCCAGGAGATAAACCACCTGCTTAACTCCAAATCGACATCTTCATATGACCTTACTATGGTCATAACCACTGTACAATCAACTAATCTTTGCGAGTCTACACTCGTTCACCAGATAAGAGAATCCACTCTTTTACACAAATGAACATCTGAAAGGTCCATCAGCAGACTCACAACTCATGACTATATTGTACATCAAGACGATGGTGAAACACCTATATTCCCTGCTGTATCATAAACAAATCCTTATCGTCATATCCAAACAGTCTAAGCGTAGTCCTTAGTCATATAATACTCATTACATAGATATCTTGCCACTCATGGAGTCATCAGTCCCACCCCTAGTGATACTACAATACATAAAAACCTGAAATCACCTACTCATACAACTGAATCTGCCGAGCCCAAGCCGCAGCCTTAACCTGGCCTCAAGTCCTCCAGATTGGCATGCCTCACAATCCAGGAAAAAATATTGCAACTCATCCACAACATCGCAAGCCATAGGTGCACGAGTAATACCGAGTACTCAATATCACATACAAATTAAACCCAAAAAAACTAAAGATTTAGGCTTTAAGCTGAAACAAAGTCTCATGATAAGGATAAGAAAGAAAGAGAAGTTTCATAGATGCGATGTTGCCTCTCAAAGATAAGTATGGACATCACCATGCCGATCTGCAAGACTCTAATAGACATTTGCTCATGACTGGTAGAACCTATGAACCTAGAGCTCTGATACCAATTTGTCATGACGCTAATTTCCACCTAGTCATGATAACTCAACCTTGAGCATGCCAAAAGTCATTCCAAAGCTGCCAAATAGCTATATAAACTTACCATGCATATACCAATAGATGATCTCATGTAACCTTAATTCAAATAAGCCTATTAACACAATTCTGACAGAAGATCCTTTCTTCCACCTTGGATCATAAGTCCTTGGACTAAATTTCCCTATTTGAAACTCTCTCTAAGATCCGATTCTTGTATGTATATACATCGTATTAGTCCCTATAAGTTGTATCAAGTCATAAATGTACTCCCAAAATCTCTAAGTAAAATTTTCCCTCTCAAAGTCTAGGGCTCAAAATATGAGAAAATAAGCTTAAAATCCCAAGAACCATCTTTAAATACTACTAGGCGAACCCTTCTTCATGAACACGACAAGACCACCACATTCGTGATGTACAACTCTGCCACCCTCACTTCCTTCATCGCTTTTACGGGACCTACTTCGCTAAATGCGTAGAGCAAATCTTGCCCCAACTAAACCTCAATCGTGATATGTAACGACCTGGTCAGCTTTTAGAGTATTTTAGTCTCTTTCCCCTATTTATTGCCTGCTTTATGTTAAATTGTGGTTACGATACTTACCGTGGTGGTTGGTTTGGTTTTGGGTGAGTTTCTGAGTGAAATTGGACCCTTAATCCCAAAGTTGGAAGTTTAGGTTGAAAGAGTTGACCATAATTTGAAATTTATATAGACGACTCCGGAATAGAATTTTGATAGTTTCGATAGAATCGTATGGTGGTTTTGGACTTAAGCGTATGTATGGATATTGATTTGGAGGTCCGTAGGTCATTTTGACTTGAGTTGGTGAAAGTTGAAAAGTTAAACGTTTGGAAGGTTGAGAAGTTTGACCGAGAGTTAGCTTTATTGATATCTGGTCCTGAATTTGGTTCTAGAAGTTGGAATAAGTGTGTGAAAATTTTAAGGTCATTCGGAGTTGGTTTGGTATGTTTCGGTGTTAGTTTTATAAGTTGGAAGTTCATTAGTTCATTAGGCTTGAATTGATTGCGATTCGTGATTTTGGTGGTGTTTGATGTGATTTGAGTTATCAAGAAAGTTTGTTTTGTATTATAGTACTTCTTGCTATGTTCAGACGGGGTCCCAGGGGCCCGAGAGTGCTTGAGATTGAGTTCATACCATTTATTCATGTGTTGAGACTACTGGTTTTCTCTTCTTCTGGTTTCCTTCATCGCGTTCGCGAAGGATTAGCCATGATCGCGTAGAGTTCTTTCTGGCTGAGATTTTTGCTCTTCACGAAAAGGAGACGACTGCCAGTTCTCCATCACGAGCTCGCTAATGGCCACTCCGACTGGTGGTCAGCCATCCTCCATGACTGGTCTTCCCTCCCAAACGTCCCTACCCAATCCTAACACCACTACAAACAATCCCTAGCCTTTAGATTTCTCAAATATATTAAAACCAGTCATGTTAAACAAGTCCATGCATGCAAACCCTAGTTCAAAGGTGACTGTTGATCCCATTTGTATTAGGCGAGTTACATTTTTACATGGTAAGCTCCTCTTCAAGTTTACAGAAGCAGAAATTGATCGTATGAACGTTATTAAAGGCTTACAATATGCAATTGTAGGTAAGTTCTAGTATGGATGGCCAGACTTGCAAGAATTACGTAGGATTATTCATGTGCAATGTGGAATCAAAGGTGAATGCAATATTGGCTTTTTCAGAGATAAGCATGTACTAATTAGATTTACGTTATGGGAAAATTTTATTAATCTTATGTCAAAGAGTGCTTATTATATTAAAGCTAAGGATTTTTATGAATATCAAATGAGGCCGCTTATTTATGATGCAAAATTTAAACCAGGTGAGGAAACTCCAATGGCTATGGCTTGGATTTCTTTTCCAAGCTTGTTACCTACATATTTTGTCAAAGAATTTTTATTTTCTTTAGCTTTAGTTGTGGGAAAACCATTGCATCTGGACATGGCTACTGTAAATAAAACACGACCAAGTTGTGCAAGAGTTAAGGTCCTAGTCAATCTATTAGCTGATTTGCCTAAAAAAGTACTTATGGATATAAAGAATTAGGCCACTGGAGAGATTAGGACGGAATGGGTGAAGATTCAATATTATTTTCTACCTAAGCATTGTAGAGAAGGTAGACTACAAGGCCATGATGAAATTGATTGTTGGATATTACATTCAGAGTTAACGATTCATGACAAAGACGAGCATGCAGCAGTTGGTAATATTGAAGACAAGGAGAAAAACAAGGGTCCTTAAATGATTCTTACAAGTGTAAAAGTAGTTGGTAATGTTAGTGAGCAATGGAAGGAGGTAAGGGATAATAGAGTGAAGAGTTCTGAAAATAAGATGATTTGCAAAATAAAGCCAGGAAAGAAATTGTCCCGATTGATGGAGGTGTGTCCCAACAGATTCAAACAACTAACTAATTCGCAGCTTTACAAGTGGAGGAATAAGAGAAGGAAGAGCAGGGAAAGGAAACTGGGAAAGGAGCTAACAAGGTAGAGCATAACATAATTGTTCTAGTGCAATCTTGCGAGGAAGTTCCTTCCCAAATATTTGATGCATCAACGAAGAATAATTTGTCAAATAATAAAGTGTCTTCAGAAAGGTCTTTATGGAGTAATGAGGTGGAGAATATGGCATTGAATAATATTGTGAACAAGGGTGTGAAGACTGCACAAGGTGATGTATAGGAGAATAAAGTAGGAGGCCTATGTCAGCTAGCTAAAGTAAACCCTAGTCTACATAAAACTAGGGCTGTAGATCATCAGGTATCAAACAAAAACAAGCTTTGTTACCGACAAAACAAATTAAAGGAAAACATAATCAGACAGAAATCATTGGTGGAACAAGTGTGGAGGTGTCAACTAGGGATAAACCCAATTGAACAGTAAATCCAATGGGAGCTGTCCAGGTTTTTGCAAGTTCTGGAGATATTTCAAAGGATCTTTCAGGGAATGGTAAACATGGTAATGTTCCTATGGAGGTACTAGATGATACAGGCGGGTCACACAGTCAAGCAACACAAGGCAAAGTTACAGAATTCAATGGAACAGTAGTTCCTGCACTAGCAACTACAGTGAACCCTAACTTAGGGTCTGTCTATGAATTGTAATTCAAGGTGATATAGGATACTTTAGGGATATTGGAGCAGAATTATGAGGTTTTAATTGAGGAAAAAAAGCAATCACATGATCAATTTGATCTTGCCTCAAAGGAAGGTGCATTAGATGATGGAGTTAACAAGGTAATGCAAATTACAATTCATGCAGTTGATGATCTGGGCATCTTAGCTGGAAAATATTTTAGTGTTACAAGTGGTATACTGAAACAAAAAATTCTTATTAATCACAGAGGCAAAAAGGAGTTGGGGATTATTGACTACCGTTGAGCAACCTGAATTGGTCCACAACAGCCAACTTTCACCAAGTTGTAAAGCAAGGAGATTTATCACCAAGAAGTTTTGACAAGAAAAAATCTGGTACCAAGGAGGCTAGGAAACAAAAGGTAAAAATTGTACCTGTTAGGGTACAACCAAAGAGGAGTGGAGTCTCTAATTCCATGTAATGTCTATGGATAATACACTAGTATGGAATGTAAGGTCAATCAATACTCATAAAGCTTTCAACATGTTGATTAACCTACACGGAAAGTACAATTTCTACTTTATTGGTATTATGTAGCCATGGCAAGATCTAAACAAGATGGAGATATATAGGAGGAAGCTAGGAATTCATACTGCTTTAGCTAACATAAATGGGAAAATATGGGCCATCATCTATAAATATATTGAGGTAGATGTGATGATTGACATGGAACGACAACTTACCCTCAAGTTATTTCATAGAGTATTGGATAAACAATTGATTGTTACATTGGTGTATGCAAAGTGTGATGCTATAGAGGGAATTGAACTTTGAAATTCTTTATATCACTTAGCTTCTGACATGGAATTACCTTGGTTAGTCGGAGTTGATTTCAATATTATTTTGTCAAAAGAAGAGAAGTATGAAGGTTTCCCTATTTATTTGAGTGAAGTACATGATTTTGCTCATTGTATCAACACTTGTTCTTTGTATGATCTTGGTTTCAAAGGGAGCCTATACACATGGTGGAATGGGAGATCAGATGTTGCTTACATTTTCAAGAGATTATATAGGTTCTTGGCTAATCAACAATTCCAAGATTTGTTTCCTTTTTTGGAGGTCGAACACCTAATTAAATATGGATCAAATCATGCCCATATTCTTCTGTCTTGTGAGTGAATGTTTCTCAAGTGAAGAAACCATTCAAGTTTCTTAACTTCTGGACAAAACATGAGATATTTTTGGAGGTAATGAAAGAGAACTGGAAGACTGACAATATTGGCAATCCTTTAACCATCTTTCAACACACGTTAAAGAATGTGAAGAGAGTTTTGACTAGTTGGAGTAAGGTTACTTTTGGTGAAATTTTCAAGCAAATAGCAGTACTGTAGGATATTATTAAAGTCCATGAGATAGAGTTAGAGCTCAATACAACTTCCAACAATAGAGTTAAACTTCATAGAGTACATGCTGATCTCTCAAGGTATTTACACTTGGAGGAGGAGTTCTGGAGGCAGAAGGCAGGGATGCACTGGTTCAAGGATGGTGATAGAAATACTATATTCTTTCATACTTACGTTAAAGGGAAGAGAAATAGGCTACAATTGACCAGAATCCTAGACAACAATGGGATTTGGCTTGATGAATAAGATGATATGGCACATGAGGTAGTAGAGTTATTCAATGCTCAGTTCACTAAATAGAGGACTCATACTAATTTTGATATTATTAACCATGTCCCAAAGATGATCACTGAAGAGCATAATGTAAATCTCGGGACAGAACCTATGTTAGATGAGGTGAAGAGGGTAGTGTTTGGGTTAAATGGTAATAGTGCAAGTGGGATGGATTGTTTCAATGGACAATTTTATCATGTATTCTTGGAAATTATAGGTGAAGATGTGCTCAACACGATCAAAGCTTTCTTTTGTGGTGCTGAATTGTCATTGATCATAACACACACAAACCTAGTACTACTGCCTAAGAAGAAGAATGGGGCAACCTTTTATGATATAAGGCCTATAAGTTTGAGTAATTTCTCAAACAAAATCAAATCAAGGGTGATCCATGAGAGATTAGTGGATTTACTTCCTTCCTTAAGATCTCCAAACCAGGTTGGTTTTGTTAAAGGAAGAAGCATAGTGGAGAACATTCTATTGACTCAAGAAATTTTCTCTGACATAAGAAAGAGGGGAAAGACATATAATGTGTTGATCAAGCTTGACGTGGCAAAAGCTTATGATAGGGTTCCTTGGCTCTTCTTGACAAAGGTGTTGAGACAAATGGGATTTGGTGAAGTTTTCATTGATATGATCTTCAGGCTAGTATCAAATAATTGGTACTCAATTTTATTGAATGGGAAGGATAATGGATTCTTCAAATCTATAAGGAGCGTGAAGCAAGGTGATCCTCTGTCTCCTACATTGTTTATCTTAGTTGCTGAGGTATTGGGAAGAGCTTTAGATGTTTTATTTGATAATCCAAACTTCATTAGATTTGGGATGCCAAAGTGGAGCCAAAATATCAATTACTTATCATATGCTTATGATACCATAATCTTTAGCTCATCACACTATGGAGCTATACAGTTCATCATGAATGTTTTGTAAAACTATGAAGCTTCTTCTGTACAGAAAGTAAACACAGAGAAATCTTCATTTTATATGCATGATAATGCATCTCTAGAGAAATTTAATATAGTGCACTTGATCACTACCTTTCAAAGGAATCCATTCCCTTTTACCTACTTGGGATGTCATATCTCCTATATTAGAAGACGGAAGGAGTTCTATAAGGGCATCATACTCAAGGTATAGGAAAGGCTATATTCTTGGAAGGTAAAGTTGTTATCTATAGGAAGAAGGTCAGTACTAATTGCTCATGTGCTGGAAAGCATGCCTATCCATTTACTATCAGCAGTTAACCCTCCTAAATATGTGATTGATGAACTACACAAGGTGTTTTCTAGGTTCTTTTGGAGTAACTTTGGAATTGGTAAGGACTAATACAGGGCATCTTGGGATACATTGTGTTTGCATAAAGAAGAAGGAGGTCCTGCTTTTAGGTCCCTACATGATGTGTCTAAAGCTTTATTTGCAAAGTTAAGGTGGAACTTTAGAACAAAAGACACATTGTGGAGCACATTTATGGGAAAAAGGTATTGCAAGAAGATCAATGAAGTCCTAATTCCATGGAGGCAGGGATCACAGGTGTGGAAAAAGATGCTTGACATGAGGGATCTACTTGAACATCAAATATGGTGACAATTGAAGAATGGTGAAATATAATTTTGGTAAGACAATTGGACTGGGCTGGGGGCTCTCTATCATGCTACAAGTCCAGATCATTGGTGTGATGAATCAGTCACACATGTTAGTGAAGTGGTGATTGACGGAAACCGGAATGAGGAGTTTCTAAGAATTCTTTCGCCAGATGAAATAGTTGATCACATAGTAGAGAAGATATCTCCACCAAACAGTTTTGAACTGGAGGATAAGGCTTTTTGGCAACTGGATTCCAAAGAAAAGTTTTTAGTGAAAATTGCTTGGCAGTACATAAGGAAGAGGAGGTAGCAGAATAAACTGTACAATTTTATATGGGTGAATGGACTGCCATTCAAGATTTTTTTCTTCATGTGGAGGTTATGGAAAGCTAAGGTACCCCTAGATGATTATATGAGAAGATTGGGATACTTCCAGACATCAAAGTGTTGGTATTGTAGAAATCCTAGTAAGGAATTCTTGGCTCATATATTCTTGAGATCTCCAACAACAATGTTTGTATGGAAGTACTTCTGTGGGCCAACAGGTATTAACATTGATGGCAAGCATATAATACAAATGATAAATGAATGGCGGGGTAAGGCATGCAACACAATCTTGAGGACAACATATCAAGCCATTCCAGCCTTGATTGTGTGACATCTGTGGAAGAATAGAAATTCAGGAATGCATGAGAAGGTTGTTTCTATTCATAGATTGATTTTCCTGATATCTCTTAATCTACCAAATATAAGGAGAGTAGCTTTCACATGAGTGACACAAAACTGACTTACATGATAAACTACAACAACACATTCTAAAGTTGAAATACACGAGTCGTATGGAAACTGCCTCCAGATGGATGGTTGAAATGCAACACAGATGGTGCATTTAGAGACACAAATGGAAGGGCTTCTTATGCATATTGTGTTAGAGATGCCATTGGTGATTTAATATATGCACAGGCAGAAGAGATCTTTGAGGCTACAAACAACATTGCTAAGGCTAGATCTATCCATAAAGCTCTAAAGTACATAGCTAGTTCTCACCTTCCTCCTTGTATGATTGAGATAGATTCTTTATTGATGAAAAGAGTTCCTGATGATGATTGGGAACCTCCATGGAACATTGGTACATTAGTAGATAAAATCAAGCAGTTGATAAGTAGATGTGTTATTCATATTACTCATATTCTTAGGGAAGGAAATCAATTGGCGGACCACCATGCTAATTTGGCATTAGATAGAAA
The DNA here is from genome assembly GCA_000715115.1 of Nicotiana otophora. Lineage (NCBI taxonomy): Eukaryota > Viridiplantae > Streptophyta > Magnoliopsida > Solanales > Solanaceae > Nicotiana > Nicotiana otophora. Next base: position 46,578 of record AWOL01S0038173.1, read on the forward strand.
TACAAAGGTTCATGCACCTTTATTTGTTGATCTAGATGTTAAAGGGAGGAAGTTGTTGAATAGAGACAAGGTATAATTGCCCAACATTAGAGTGAGAAATGTAAAACCTCATATATATTGATGATGAATGTTATGGAGAAGAGGTGGAAGGAGGTGATATTGTATGAAGGACAAGGGTGAAGAACTGGTGATGGGGCTCACTTTGATCATCCTACTCAAATCCTTAGGAAGAGAGTAGGAAGGTAATTTTCACTAACCTTGCTTGTTTTTTTGAAGGAACAAACTTGGGAGCTAGTGGGTATGCTATGGACAATCCTTTTAGGGTGGTATCAAGATCTTTGATGTTCATTCCCTACGGGTGTAACCATTGCATATCCGAGTTCCAGATCTCATCAACTGATCATGTAAAGAAGCAACAAACTTGGCAAACATGTAACGTGGAATATTACTAGAACATATGGAGCACTCCTAGGAGCTTATACGCTATTTTTGGTCACTTTTGTTGCAGCTTCAACCCAGGTAGGATTAAAGAATCAAGATCTAATACACAGATTGGAGGAACAACTACTGGGATTTCTGTGTTGCAAGGTTGCTGCCCAGATTTCACATGCTTGGGCTTAGAATTGGCTATGCAATTGCGGGATCGTTCGATGCATTATGGAGGTGCTGCTTTGCACATTCAAGTACTATTTCACATAAGGCAGACATATATAGTTGGTATTCATGGAATCCTGTAGGAAACAATCACGACATATGGAAGACAATTGACAAGGTCCAAGACCATGCTTCCTGGGTAGTGTCTATTTTGGGTGTTTTTGTGAGCTATTATGTTTGGACATGCTATGATACTCTGTTGCAACATATTAAGGTGCAAAATGATCGGGAGGTTGGAACTAGGCCCTGCCTAGAAGAACACGTGAAGATTGTCAACTTTGGATCAACTTGATTCTCAAGTGGGAACTCTAATGTAGTTTGGTCAAGTGCTATGTTTTAATTATCCATGTTTGGGCTATTTTATGATGTACTACCAATGAGGAGTACTATAATCAATCTTGGTAATAGGTTTGATGTAATTTCATGGTTTAACCTACTTTACTTTATGAGGCCTCCTGACAATTTGTAGTTGCTTTTTGATTTTTTTATTATTAATAAAAAATACCTTAGTGGTATTTTTGCTTTAAAAAAAGTGAAAAAATGGGGAATTTTAGTAAAAACTTCCTAAAATGAAAATTGGGGATTTGAAGTCGATTTGAGGTCAGAATTGGATAATTTTAGTATGGTTGGACTCGTTATTGAATAGGTTTTCGGATTTTGTAGGTTTGGTCGCGCTCTGAGGTGCGGGCCTGCGGTTGACCTTTTGAGTTGACTTTTTGATTTCCTTTAAAGATTATAACTTATTATTCGGAATAGTTTCCTATGGTTTGTATTTATGGTATTATGTTAATTTTGCTAGATTCGAGCCGTCCGCAGTTGGATTTTTGCAAAAAGGCTTACTAGTGGGTTGATTTAGCTTGTTTGAGGTAAGTATCTTGTCTAACTTTGTTTGGGAGAACTACCCTTTAGGATTTGGTTTGATTGTGCTATTCATGTTATGTGAAAGCCGTGTACGCAAGGTGATGAGTGGGTACACAGTTTTATGTAGTATTTGACCGATTTGGGCTATTTAGACTATTTTCATGCTTTAGTTAAATTGTCATAAAATGTTTTATCTTTCATTGTTAATCTACCCTTACATGTGTTAATCTACCCTCACAGGATTTATTTGACATCATTAACACTTGTTTCATCTCTTACTTGTCATTTTGCTCTTATATGCTTTAGTTGAAGTTATTTCCTTCCTTATTGTCATGTTACTTCTTTAATTGTTGAACTACTTACTTGAAGTTGTTATTTCATGAAATATCTTCTTGTTGAGTTATTAGTGTTGAAGTTGTAAAAATCGTTATCACATTGAGGCGAAGTTGTTAATTATTGCGATATCATTCTTGTTGAGCTATTCACTTTTATTTTGTTATTGTTGAGACACTTGTACACGTTGTGGTTGAGCCATGTGCTATTTGTTGTGGAAACATTAGTATTGGTGATTCTTTTGGCAGCTTGTGGCACATAGGCACTTGTGATACGAGTTTTGATTGTGTTGTGATATCGATGCGCATGCGGCGGTATAAGGACAAGGTTAATGTGCATGCATTGACATAAGGTGGGATTTGTGTGCGTGTTGCTAGTAAGTGAATTACTTGAAGCCACGCAACGACACAAGGTGGGCTAAAGTGCGTGTAGCTATTTCGGGAAAGTATTTTCAAAACTATCTAAATGTATGGCTCACGAGGTAATTCTTAGTGTTATCTCTCATTTACCTCACTTGTATTTATACACATTGTTTCTTGATGTCCTTATTATTTGTTCCTTCCTTGTTGACTTTATTGCTTTGAATTCAGTTGTAGCTTACCTTGTTGCATTGTGTTATTTCCACTATTTTCTCATTTTCATCATTAGACTATAATATATTGTTCCGTTTTTTCTTATCCTAGTAGGTGTCTTGACCTAAACTCGTCACTACTCTACTGAGGTTAGGCTTGATACTTACTGGGTACCGTTGTGGTGTACTCATACTACTCTTCAGCATATTGTTGTGCAGATCTAGGTACCTCGACTCTGGCTAGGCATCACTGAGTGGATCATACAGCTTAGATACTACAAGGTATACTTGTCAGCATTTGCAGGACTCGGAGTCACCTTCTGTCCTTATTTTTCTAATATATACTCTTTATCTAGATAGTGTTGTAGTAGGGATTTTACAGTATATTTGTGTAGAGCTTATGACTCAGTTTCACCGGTTTTAGGAGTTTTGTTATAGATGTTCTGTTTTGGATTTATAATGAGTTTATCGAATTATCTTATTATCTTAACTGTTAAATTCCGTTAAGTATTCATGAATGGTAGGCTTACCTAGTCTTAGAGAATAGGTATCATCACGACATCCTCCGGTGGGAAATTGGGATCGTGACAAGCTGGTATCAGAGATCTAGGCTCATAGGTATTACGAGTCATAAGCAAGTATCATAGAGTCTTGCTGATCGATACAGAGATGTCTGTACTTATCTTCGAGAGGCTACAGAATGGTTAGAAAAACTCCACTTCTTTGATTCATTATCATCTGAATTTATTGACTTATTCTCTCACAGATAGTGAGGACACGCACTACTGGATCCTATGATAAGAAACCTGCGCCCCCTGCTAGTACCGCGATATGCCGGAGCCAGGGCCGGGGCCAGAGCAGAGGCTGAGGAGGGGAACGTGGTGCAGCCAGAGCACCTGCCTGAGCAACAACTGAGGAGCCACCAGTAGCTCCAGTTAGGGGACATGCACCTGTTGTCACCCCTGCACTTCAGGAGGCGCTAGGACAGTTCTTGAGAATGTTCGGTACTCTAGCCTAAGCGGGGTTGATTCCACTTGCAATAGCCATATCTTACGCTGGGGGAGGAGCTTAGGCTCCCGCGGCCCGTACCCTAGAGTAGTGGGTACATGTTGATCAGGTCCCAGGGGTTATGCCAGTGCAGCCTTTTGTTCCGTTTTAGCTTGAGGTTAGGGCAGTGGCATCTGAGGAAGAGCAACTTCGACTTAAGAGGTTCAAGAAGTATCATCCTCCTACTTACAACAGCCTAGCTACAGAGGATGCACAAGGTTTTCTAGAGAAGTGCCATTGTATTCTCCGTACCATGGGTATTGTGGAGACAAGTGGAGTTTCTTTTACTACATTCCAACTGTTAGGAGTAGCGTATCAGTGGTGGCAGGCTTACGAGGAAGATAGACTAGTCGATATAGCTTCACTTACATGGACTCTGTTTGTAGAGATGCTTTTGAGAGAGTTTATTCCCCAAACCCTTCGGGATGCATGGCGTGTGGAGATTGAGCAGCTGCGCCATGGTACTATGATAGTGTTAGAGTATGCTCTCATATTCAGTGAGTTGTCCAGTCATGCACCTGCCTTGGTTTCTATAGTCAGAGAGCGAGTATGCTGATTCATCATGGGGCTCAACTGTGGTATTAGATTCAGCATGGCTCGAGAGTTGGAGACAGATACCCTATATCAATGGGTGGTAGAGATCGCACGGAGGATGGAGGGTATGTAGGACGTGAGAGAGAGGACAAGGAGGCCAAAAGGCCTTGAGGTATTGGAGGATTTAGTAGTAGCCATGCTGCAGCTACAGTCCGTCATGGTAGAGGCTATGTGAGCCGTCTAGTTCATTCAGCACTTCTAGCTTCTGGTGGTTCTCCGGCTACTACGAGGTCTTAGGTTGGCCATTTTGCTCAGAAACTATCTAGTGCACCTTCTGCATTGGGTGCCTTCAACAGTCAATCCAGCCGACCATGCCAGGGCCATTTTTAGTAGCAATGCCCACCAAGAGCTTGCTTTGAGTGTGGTTGTACCCGACATATTGTGAGGGACTTCCCCAGACTCAAGATGGGTGCTCCTCCACAGACTACTCATGCTCCATGTATTCCACTGGGTCCATAGACTTTTCAAGTTGTGTTTCCTGCTCTAGTTGCCACTCCACCTGCACAGTTAGCTAGAGGTGGAGGTCAGGCAGGTAGGGGTCACCCTAGAGGGGAAGGCCATGCTAGATTCTATGCTTTTATGGGTAGGGCGAAAGTAGTCACATCAGACGCAGTAATCACAAGTATTGTTTCGGTTTGTCACATAGACACACCAATCTTATTTGATCTAGGCTCTATTTGGTCACATATGTCATCTTACTTTGCTCTGTATTTGGATATATATCATGATTCTTTGAGTTCTCCAGTATATATATCCAAGCCTGTGGGCAATTTTATTATTGTGGACCGTGTGTATCAGCTATGTTTAGTTGTCATTGGTTGTTTTGAGACTAGAGTTGATCTATTGTTACTCAGTATAGTAGACTGTGATATTATCTTAGGCATGGGCCGGTTTTTGACCTATCATGTTATTCTAGATTGTCACGCCAAAACTGTGACGCTGGCTATGCCACGTTTGCTGCGGTTAGAGTGGCAGGGTTTATTGGATTACATTCCTAGTAGGGGTTATGTCCTTTTATAAAGCATAATAGATAGTTAAGAAAGGGTGTGATGCTTATCTTGCCTTTATGAGAGATGTCAGTGCTGATACTCCTACCGTTGAGTTAGTTCTGGTAGTGAGAGACTTCCTAGATATACTTCCAGCAGATCTTCCGAGCATGCCGCCCAACAGAGATATTGATTTTGGTATGACTTGTTGCGGGCACACAACCCATTTCTATCCCACCATACTATATGGCACCAGCAGAGTTGAAGGAGTTAAAGGAGCAGTTGCAAGAGTTGCTTGATAAGGGTATCATTCGTCCTAGTGTTTTGCCATGGGGTGCTCCGATTCTGTTTGCGAAGAAGAAGGATAGTTTTATGTGTATGTGTATTGATTATCGGTAGTTGAACAATGTTATAGTGAAGAACATGTACCCACTACAGTGCATTGATGATTTATTTTACCAGCTACAGGGTGCTAGAGTGTTCTTGAAGATTGATTTGAGGTCAGGGTATCATCAGCTAAAGATTCGGGATCCAAATATTTTGAAGATTGCTTTCAAGACTCGGTATGGTCACTGCGAGTTCCTTGTGATATTATTTAGGTTAACCAATGCCCCAACAATATTTAAAACCCGATGAATAATGTATTCCAGCCATATCTTGACTCATTAATTGTTGTGTTTATTGATGACATCCTGGTGTACTCACGCAGCCAGGAGGAGCATGAGCAGCATCTAAGGATTGTACTACAGACATTGAGGGAGAAGAATCTTTATGCTAAATTCTCAAAGTTTGAATTTTGGCTAGATTCGGTGGCGTTTTAGGGTCATGTGGTGTCGAGTGAGGGGATCAAGGCAGATCTGAAGAAGATTGAAGAAGTTCAGAGTTGGCCCAAACCGTCTTCAGCTACTGAGATTCAGAGTTTTCTTAGTTTAGCAGGGTGTTATTGTCGTTTTGTAGAGGGTTTCTCATTAATTGAAGCACCTTTGACCAGATTGACCTAGAAAGTTGCTCCATTCATGTTTTTCAGACGAGTATGAGGAGAGATTTCAGAAGCTCAAGACTGCCTTTACCACAACTCCATTTCTAGTTTTGCCTTCAGCATCGGGTTCGTATATGGTTCTTTGTGATGCCTCTCAGATTGGTAATGGGTGTGTCTTGATGCAGAAGAGTAGGGTGATTGCTTATGACTCGCGACAATTGAAGCCACATGAGAAGAACTACCCCGTGCAAGATTTAGAGTTGACAGCCGTTGTTCATGCATTGAAGATTTGGAGGCATTATCTCTACGGAATTTACAGATCATCAGAGTCTAAATCACTTGTTTAAGCCGAAGGATCTAAATTTGAGACAACAGAGATGGTGGGTGTTGTTAAAAGACTATGATATCACTATTTTATATCATCCCAGGAAGGCCAATATGGTGGCCGATGCCTTGACTAGAAAGACAGAGAGCATGGGTAGCCTTTCATATATTCCAGTTGGTGAGAGACCGCTAGAATTGGATGTTCAGGCTTTGGCCAATCATTTTGTGAGGTTAGATGTTTCGGAGCCTATTCAGGTACTTGCTTGTGTGGTTTCTCTATCTTCTTTATACGAGTGCATCAGATAGCGTCAGTATGTTGAACCCTATTTTCTTATCCTTAAGGACACGACACAACATGCGATGCCAAGGAGGTTTCTATTAGAGATGATGGGGTGTTGTGGATGCAGGTCCGGTTATATGTGCCCAATTTAGATGGGTTACGTGAGATGATCCTTCAGAAGGCCCACAATTTGCGGTACTCCATTCTTTCACGTGCGCTAAGATGTATAAGTATTTGAGACAACACTATTGGTGGAGAAGAATTAAGAAAGATATAGTGGAGTATGTGGCTCAGTGCCTAAATTATCAGAAGGTAAAATATGAGCATCAGAGGCCAGGCGGTTTGCTTCAGAGACTTGAGATTCCCAAGTGAAAGTGGGAGTGTGTTACCATGGACTTATTTGTTGGGCTCCCATAAACTTTGAAGAAATTTGACGTTGACCAAGTCATCGCATTTCATTCATGTGGTAACTACCTATTGTTCAAAGCAGCTGGATCAGATCTATATTCGCGAGATTGTTCAACTTCATGGGGTGCTGGCATCCATTATCTTTGACCGGGGCACACAGTTTACATTGCACTTCTGGAGGTTCGTACAATGTTAGTTAGGTACTCGGATTGAGTTAAGTACAACATTTCACCTCTAGATAGACGGGCAACCCGAACACACCATTCAGATATTAGAGGATATGCTTAGTGCATGTGTTATGGATTTTGAGGTTTCTTAGGATATGTTCTTGACGCTTGCAGAGTTCACCTACAATTCCAGCTACCAATCAAGTATTCAGATGGCTCCTTATGAGGCCTTATGTGGGAGGCAGTGTCGTTCTCCAGTTGGTTGGTTTGAGCTGGGTGAGGCTAGTTTGTTGGGCACAAATTTGGTTCAATATGCCTTGGAGAAAGTCGAGTTGATCCAGGATTGGCTTCGTATAACACAGTCTAGGCAGAAGAGTTATGTCGATCGAAGAATTTGTGATGTTGCATTCATGGTTGGAGAGAGGGTTTTGCTCCGGGTTTCACCCATGAAGGGTGTGATAAGGTTCGGGAACAAGGCAAAGTTGAGCCCTAGGTATATTGGTCCTTTTGAGATCCTCGAGAGTGTTGGGGAGGTGTGCCACCTAGCTTATTTGCAGTTCACTCGGTATTCCATGTTTTCATGCTCCGGAAGTATCACGGGGATCTATTCCATATTTTAGATTTCAGCTCAGTCTAGTTGGATAAGGATTTGACTTTATGTTGAGGATAGACAGATTCGAAAGTTGAGGTCAAAGAACATTGCTTCAGTGAAGGTCCAGTTGAGGGGTCAACCAATTGAGAAGGCGACTTGTGAAATCGAGCATAATAGGTGTAGCCGTTATCCTCATCTTTTTATCAGTTCAAGTATGTCTTTATACCCGTGCGAGGACGAACGTTTATTTTAAGAGGGGGAGGATGTAAAGACCCAGCCGGTTGTTTTGGTTATTTTAGCCTCGTTCCCCTATTTATTGTCTCCTCTATGTTAAATTGTTGTCACGTGACTTGCCGGGGTGGTTGATTTAGTTTCGGGTGAGTTTCGAAGTGAATTGGGATACTTAGTCCCAAAGTTGATTGGAGTTTGACTTTTATGTAGACGACTCCGTAATATAATTTTGATGGTTTTGATGATTTTCTATGGTGACTTTGGACTTAGGCGTATGTTCAGATATCGATTTGGAGGTTCGTAGGTCTTTTTAGCTTGAATTGGCGAAAGTTGGAAAGTTAAAGGTTTAGATGGTTGACCGAGAGTTGACTTTATTGATATCGGATAAGTAGTTTTGTTTTGGAAGTTGGAATAGGTCCATTGTATCATTTATGACTTGTGTGATAAATTTGAGGTCATTCGGATTTGGTTTGGTATGTTTCGGCGTTAGTTTTAGAAGTTGGAAGTTCATTAGTTCATTAGGCTTGAATCGATGTGCGATTCGTTATTTTGGTGTTGTTTGATATGATTTGAGACTTCGACAGAGTTCGTTTTGTGTTATAAGACTTATTGGTATGTTCGGACGGGATCCCGAGGGCCCCGGGCGTGTTTTAGATTGAGTTCGGACCATTTATTCGTGTGTTGAGACTGCTGGTTTTTTGTGCTTCTAATTTCCTTCATCGCGTTCGCGAAGGATTAGTCGCAATCGCGTAGAGTTCTTACTGGATAATGGATTTTTTCTCTTCACGTTTGCGAAGTTTGGAATGCGACCGTGATGGTTGGGGTGCGTGTGCATCGCGTACGCAGGTGAGGTATCGTGTTCACGTATAAGGAAGAAGAGGTTTTGTGGTAACATGCATTGTTCATCGCATTCGCGTGGACTTGATCGCGATCGTGTAGGATGAGGTTGACTGGTCATCGCGTTCACGACTGTGGTCTCGTCAATCGCATTAGAGGCTCTTGTGATCTGGTGGAATTTGTTCTCTGTGATCGCGAGTGCTTTTCCGAGATCACATAGAGTAATAACTAGGCAGATAAAATAGTACTCTATTTCGAGGGTTTGATTCATTTTTAATATACTTTGAGTTGTAAAGCTCGGTTTTGGGCGATTTTGGAGGGGATTTTCATGTCTTGGATCAGGGTAAGTATTTTTGACTCGGATTTATTAATTAATCATGATTACATCTTAGTTTAATCATTTATTTAGTGAATTAAAGTGAAGAAAATGGAGGATTTTTGTAAAAACTTTCTAAATTGAAAATTACGGATTTGAAGATCGATTTGAGGTCAAAATTAGATAGTTTTAGTATGGTTGGGCTCGTTATTGAATGAATGTTCGAATTTTGTAAGTTTGGTCGGGTTTCGAGGTGCGAGCCTAGGCTTGACCTTTTGAGTTGACTTTTTGATTTCCTTTAAAGATTGCAACTTTATCATCCGGAATAGTTTCCCATGGTTTGTATTTATGGTATTAAGTTATTTTGGCTAAATTCGAGCCGTTCGGATTTGGATTTTCACGGAAAAGGCTTACTGGTGGGTTGATTTAGCTTGTTTGAGGTAAGTATCTTGCCTAACTTGGTGTGGGGGAATTATCCCTTAGGATTTGATTTGATTGTGTTATTCGTGCTATGTGAAAGCCGTGTAAGAAAAGTGACGAGTGGGTATGTCATGACCCGATTTCTAACCAAGTCGTTATCGGCACTCGGTGCCTTAACTTGACCAAGCGAACCATCTTGGATTTTCTATTTTGTTCTAATTCTGTTATGCAATGCATCTCAACACAATAAGATATGATTTAAAGTAAATTCTTTTTTGAATCGTTAATCGAAATAATAGTCTGAAAAGAAATTCATTCTGTTATTTTGAATACATTGAAAAACAAATATAATGCAAAGTGGACACCCATGACTCTGTTCTGACTCTGTCTATGAAGCCTCTAAGAAATATTGAAAGGTAAGAAAAAATTCTAGAATCAACGAACTCCACGAACTAAAATGAAGCTCACCAAATCTGCTGGTAATGGAAGGAGAATATCCTAGATCGTAGCCTGCTTACCTGCAAAATCTGTGCCTATATTGACATAGGTCAATGTAGGTTCCCATGAAGATAACGTCAGTACACCACAGCGGTACTCAGTAAGTAAAGCAATTATCCCACTAAAGCTGGTATGAGAATCTGAATGAAATATGTATGCATGATAAAAGAAAATTCTAAAAGCTTATGATAAAGAGTTGAAATAGACTACTCATATATCTATTGTAAAATTCTTCTTGCTGGCATTCATAAAAATTCTCTTTATTTTCTTTTCTGAAAAGAATATAAATTTCAAATAGATAAATATATAAACTTTCTCAGAACAATCCTTGTAAAGGTTTTAAAATATTTTCTTTTCTTTTCTGGGGAGTTCCATTGATTCTGACATTCTTTCTCATTATGATTCTAAAAATGTCACCATATGATTGGTATGGTGGACGATCATAGCCCGATCACCTAGACCCCATTCCTGTGGTGCCTCAGAGTTCAAGGTTCTAGCATGCTCGTGTTCTTGTGCCTTACCAGGGCACTTCTATCATAGTGCCCGAACCAACGGTACACTAATCTCCTGCTCTGGCACAAGTAGTTTTAGGGTAACATAAACTACTAGAGGATATGAACCTTTCTCAGAGATCTAAGAAAACTACGAAAATATTCTTCTGAGTGATTCTTGTATCACAAAATTTAAAACAATGAAATATCTTCACAGTTCTCATCAAAACAGTTCCATAAAATCATGTAAAAGAAATTTTAATAGTTTATACATTAAAGAAATATATGCAAGTCATGGATGCATGAGGTATGACTTACGGAAAAACATACTATTCTTGAGTATTAACCATGATAATCATCTAAGATCTTTTATATAATTCTAATGGATAATGTGAGTCCACTCGTTCCATTCAGAGCCTACATTAACGCCCTATACAGTCCAACAAATATTTATGTCATGATCTTTGTGAGAAGACAACTTTAGTAAAAGTATTGTCTCTACTCACCTTGATTCCTTTATTTTGAATACCTTTGTTTGATCTAATCCAATGGGTTGAACTCACCAAACAAATCTATATATAGTTAATTTAAGAATCAATACTAGAAGTTCCAAGATTTTCAAAATATAGAAACCCTAGGTTTGATTCTTCTCTCCTTCTATGGTATATTGTTAATCTATATTTTTGTAGTAGTTTCTAGGAACAAATATCAACCATAAATCTCTCTAACTATTATGGTTGAAAGCAGTTACGAAACTTACCTTGAATCGCGAAATCCTAGGTTAGCGGAGAGACCTTGTTCTTGAATTCTTGTTGAGAATCTAGCGATTTTGAGGTGAAATATTGTAAGAATTGATGTTTGGAAGTAGTATTCTAACGTTGATCGCATTGAAAACTAACCTTAGGTCGTATGAGAACCTTGAGATGAGTTGAGGATTATAGGGGAGATTTAATCTTTAAAGAATGAGGCTATTTGCTCTCTCCCCGTCCCTTTTATTTCAACTCCACGCCTTCGGCATCACAGTCAATGCCCAGCGCTATCCACGACACCCAGATAAAATTATTTCTGCTTCTGGCATTCTGATTGGCGCTCGGTGCACCCCTGGGCGCCTAAAAATACGGTTCATTTTTCTCACAGATATGCTCATTAAAACTTAGGTCATGTGCTGCTAAGGTCACTTTCATCCCTTAAACAACTCCACTATATTCTAATTTACTTCACTCATCTTATTACCATCCATTCAGCCTTCTAAGCATAAGATTTATGTATTTTATACCTTCACAACTTTTCACACACCTTTATATCCAACTTAGAACTTGGGCGAGAACATAATACTCAGCAAAACATTTTTTCCGGAGCTTTACAATCTTCCCCCCTTATATGACATTTGTCCTCGAATGTCGAATCAATCACATAGAGTTAAAACTCCTACCATTAGCTCTCTCGCTCTTTTGCATAGTTTACCTAAAACGCAAAATTTGGCCAACACTTTGAATTTCTTATAAATTTCTATAGTGCCTCATATGGAACTAGAACAACCACAAAATTTTTAACTTGTCAAATCTCAATCTTTATTGAACACATTGCTATCCAACTACAATCTAAGATCAAGTCTCTCATGACCACATATATCTATCAAAACTGGTACACACACAAGTAGAAAAACTTATCGAACTTGGAGTATTCAGATACCTCTTCCTCAAATAAATGAGGGTACTTTTTCTTCAGAAGAATTCTTCATGTCTTCTTCTGCTTCCCATGTAGCCTTTTCTAAGTTTTTTCTTTAGTCTACAATTTCTTGAGGATAATATGGAGCATGACCTTAGGTATATAAATCATTCATGACTTTGAAGAGAAATTAATATAATGGTTAAACCAATTTATATTCCCTTATATATCGTATGAAGCTACCATACAATTATAATTTCACAATAATCTCCATCGCTTGTGATTCAGCCTCTGTGTTCGAATTAGCCACTCTTACTATTCCGGTTTGCGACTTAACCGTACTCATTATTCAACTTCTCTTCTAATTCTTTAATCGTGAAAAGGAACATATAGTTTGGGGAATGCACCCATTATTGTAGGTCTGTTCATAAAAATCATAAAGTTACCTCGGAAACATGACTCATATTTAGGCACTTCTTTCTTGCTTTTTGTTTTTTGAAAAAACGTTTAGGGGGGTTGAGGTGTCACCTCCCTTTTCTTATCAGAGTAGATGTATTTTCCTTATAGACTGATCCACGTCCAATCCGCGCTCAATAGTGAGTGGAAACGGTCATTGGAAGAATAGTACCCAACAAGAGTCGGGGTCGATTTCCACAGGGAGTTACTATGGGTGTTAGGAGTATACACTTGACCAAAGCAAATGGAACAATTAAATTTCACTTCCCAACAAAGGGTTTTGATTTCTAATTCTAATTTTACTCTTACAATTATAAGCTAAGAGAAGAGTCTAGAAAGCGAATGATTATTTTTGATGTTTTTTCCAAATAGTTAAAAATCCTAGGGATGTGACCTTAACCTAGTTGTTCGCCTAACGGGCTAAATTTGGCTTTCTCGAGCTCAAATGGGTATCAAACTAAATAGTTGATATGATTTCAAGTCGGTTCTCACTATCTCTAGTTTGAACACTTTAATTAGGCTAATCAAACCCTTAATTAGACCAATTCCTTGTTATCCAAGTTATCCTAGACTAGGTCCCTCTTTCTCAAGTAAAGACCAAGTCAAAAAGGCATGAATCAATGTTTGCAACCATTAATTCTAAAATTAAAGCATAAACTAGGCTAAATAATCAATACCCACTAAGAAACAAGCGTTAAATTAAATACTCATAAGGTTTACACACTACGTTTGGATCACAACCCTAGTAAGAATCTAGCTACTCATAGTGAAAAATGAAGAAAAACAAGATGAAATACTTATTAAACTCATAATCTATGATTAAAATGATAAACTATGATGTTTAAATCCTAAAATAGTCACAAACTTTCTAAAATAGCAAAATCCAACAGTTACAGTAGCTCAAACTTCAAAACATAACCTAAAATTATGATTCTCGTATATTTATAGTGGCCCAAAATTCGCTAACGAAAATCCCCCTCGGGAGGTTCTGCGGTCGCACAATTCCATGTGCGATCTGCAGATTTTGTCAGCTAGCAGGGTCTTGGATTCTACAAACGCACAATTTTAGTATGCGGCTGCAAAGCATCTTCTGCGGCCGCACAATTCTTGTGTGGTACGCACTTCAGGCAAGGCTTTATGTCTTGGTCATTTGCAAACTCTCTGAACTTTGAATCATTTGTCAGTGCAGACCTTGTTCTGCATCAGCACAAATCATGTGCGGTCCGCATATCAGCTAAAACTCTGCTGATCTTCTTCACTTATTCTGCGGTCCACACTTTCTTCTGTGGCCGCAGATATCCTTCTGCGGACTGCACATCTTATGTTCTACGCCCCTGAGTCGGAACACTTCTTTTTGAGTTAGATTTCATCATGGGAGCCCAAACTTCCAACATTCCTACAATTTGCACACTTTCATTAGTTTTGGGAACATAAATCAATACTTTTGCACTAAAACAAAAGTGAAAAGGTGCTAATAAGTGATCACAATTTACACTTATCAACTCCCCCAAACTTAAGTCTTTGCTTGTCCTCAAGAAAATAAATTAGTTCCCACCTCCTCAGAGTTACATGTCATTACAGCGAGTCAATGGTGGGCTATTTATATATCAGTTGGGACCAACAATTACCCATACTACTCATGCATTATTAACAAGGTGACAAGTCAAATATTCATGCACATATAGTTCTAATGTGACGTTTGAGCTTCAAGAATTGACTTTACTCATCAAGGACTCTTGCTCTATCGTGTAGGTCATAGTGGACTCCAAACTCTTTCTCCTCTACTTTCCATTTGCCAAGCTCACTTAAGAAATTAGCACTCATTCTTGAGATTCATGAAAGATTCACTCGTCTCTCACAAGAGAATGTCACAAGTACGGCTTCAAGTACCATAGGCTTGCTCCTTATGTAGATCACCACTAATATAAGCTCACTCGTTTTGAAATCAAGTAGGACTTCTTTCGGGTTGTAATGAAGGCTTTTGGATTAGGGTAGGATACCATATGAGTAAGTGATTACACCTTTCTTTAAGCACTCCACATTTTCATTTCTCGGCTCACGATTACCAATTCTTAGAGGCATTTTATTTTCATTGGGGAATAGAGAGACTTAACATCACTCTTTCTTGTTCATTTCATTCATGTTATCCTTTTTTGATTGCTCATGTTAGGGATCATTACCTCTTTTTGAATCCATCAACCCTTCCACTTATTCACTTTTTATGCATTTTTCTTTTCTGTTCTTTTCTTTTCTTGCCTTCTCTTTTCATAGAGATCATTTCTTTTCAATTTTTGTGCCTTGATAACCTTTTCAAATTCCTCATCTCTCCCCCAAACATATGCTTTAAGCCACTTATTTCACAAGAGTGTTAAGAAAATTCTGGGTGCCAAGAGAGGGTCACGACAAAACGGGTAAAGGCATATAACATGGTTATCAAATGAGAAAGGCTAGAGGCTCAAAGAGGTTGACTAGGGATAACGACATAGGTTGGAAATAGAAAGCTCAAACAGGCCAAGGAAATCCTACAATCACTTCTCAAACCAAACAAAACTTAGGATTTCGCCTTGAAACACATTCGGGGAAAGTTCTAGAGCATTCGCACAAATACTTGGACTAGTAAAAATTCATATCACCTCTCACGTAACTAGATTGTAAAAAAAGGATAGAGTCGAGAGCCTACAATGAACACATTCATGTTAAAAGATCACTATGGACCAATAAACCATTCAATGATCACCAAAGTCAACTAAAGAGTCACAATATCACTAACTAGAGCTATTTCTTTTAAAAATCTTGTCTCTAATCATAAGCACGTCGTTAAGTGTGTTGGTTCAAAATGAAGTATGATTAACTCTTCGAGAATGACTTAATTAGGTTTTTTTATTCATTACTACTACTATTATTACCTAAACACAAAAACTAGCTCATTCCTTTAAGAATGTTGTCACTCCATCCAACATTGAGATGAGTCACCCGGTTCACACAAAAACTACCTTGGGAAAGAACTGTGGCGTTAAGAAAACCAAAGGCTTATTATATACTAAGGCACAAGAAAGAAGCTACTTAACAAAACAAGAACTGATATGGAAAAAATAAGTAAGCTAATGAGAAATAACTACTAAAGATAGATAAATATACCTAAGAAGTGAGAAAGAAGATAGATAAATACAAATAAGAAAAGAAAGAGTATCATCAAATTATTTCAGACCAAATGTATCCAAAGTGTACCGATGTATCAAATAAACTCCACCCCTCCCCCGAATAAAAGTAAGCATTGTCCCCAATACTTAGCAAAATATGAGTAAAAGAAGAGAGGGTGAAGAAAACTCCCTAAGGATCCTAGGAAATCTCAGTGTCCCCAGCAATATCATCTCCCTTGGGGTCTGTATCTCATCATCATCAAATCTGGGCATGGCTGGGTTGTCGAACATCGTACGCACTGCCTCAGCAATGTCATCAGCAAGGTCTAGCATGTCAGACTGGCCAGCTGGTGCTACCGATGCAGATGGTGCTGAACGATCTGGGGCGGACTGGTGCAGGTCAAGCAACATATCAAACGGAAGGTCTCCTTCTATAGCAAGTCTAGTAACCTCCCTCTAGAACTTGTCTACTGATTTCTTGCTTACCTAGGACTTTCTCATCTTCTTTACATCCTTTCCCAGCTCCTTAATAACTGACCTGTGTTATGCCAAAGTATCCATGATCATCTTCTAGTTCTCCAAAATCTTCTTAAACGTCTCATCAATGTCAAATGGAGCCTGTGGTGCCTGAGAAGTGGACTGCATTGCAATAGTACTAGACAAGTCAGACAGTTTAGAAGTAACTGTCTGCATCTAGTTATTAAGACTCGCCAGTGTCTGAGAGACTCGTAGAGCAGATAGGGGAATTATCGGCATGGGCACTGGATTTAGAGAAACACTAGGGGCTGTGGTAGGAGCTGAAGATGATGGCGCATGCATAGCAGCGACACTGGTAGAAGGCTCAGCAAAGGTGGATGGAAGATCAATTGCCTCATAAGCTACCACTGTTGGTTCATCAGACTGGCATGTGTTGGTAAAAGGCTGGACTTTCTTCTTTGGGTTGCTCGCATCCATAAAAGAATACCAGTCGAATGGCTTCTTTGGCTTTACCTTAGTTTCAAAATCTCTCGGCTCTACATTTGCATCAATAAGGTATTATGTGATAGTGTTGGGATAAGGGTAGGCCGAGGTGTTCTGCCGTGCAATCACTAAAATGTTGGCTGACATCACGACACCCACATTAATTGGGTATTTGTCCATGATGGAAGCCACAAGAATTTCCCGAGAAATAGGAAGGTGAGTCTCGTTCTGGCATAGATCCAATCGGCTACAAACAAAGGCCTGCCTCCTTTTTTTCTCAAAGCTCAAAGTACTCTGCTGAATGGGAACCCCAGCGGTGACCCATGGTGGTGGTGGCCCTGGTGGTGCTATAATCTCAGCCAACCAAGGTTGGACTTCCTCCTTCAGTGCACACTTTTCCAAATACTCCTTTTGCTCAACATCCTCGTAGCCCAAGTACGCATTTAACGTACGCTTATCAAAACTCACCTTGTGGTTGCGTACTTTCATCACCTTCATCACTTTCTTGATATGAGAAACATTGGCATAAAATTCTCGGATGAGGTATTCTTTGGCATCCTCCACTCTCTCGGTAAACCACATTCACCCTTTTCGTGCCTTGAACAATCTCAATATTGCGGGGTTGTATGTCTTCAAATCTTTCAATAAGAACTGGCGCTCAAGAGACAATGACCTCACTAGCCACTGCATACGAAAACTAGTGAAGGCGGCCAAGCTGAAAAATCGATCCTCTCAAACCTCCTTATTCTTTGATCTTTCCAGACATTTAGCTATAGCATCTTTACCTCTACCATCATCGGAGATGTCATGTATAGCCTATGCCTCAGGGGCTGGGGTGGCTGATGGATCAAAATCCTGGCTAGCACTCTGTGACCCCTCGAAGGTTCTATGAGATGAAGAAGGCTCATCACTAAGCTGGTATCTCCCCTGTGGCCTCGACTGTGTGGTCGTCTGCTCCTCCTGAACAGATGCTAAGTTTCCCTCTGACACCTCCCTAGATGGGACATAGGAGCTATACTCAGAGAGGTCTGTACCTCTCCCTTTGCTGGATGTTGTCTTCTTCCTAATTGTCCTAGGCTAGCCAAGGGGCAAAAGAAATGTGCGGCCGCAACGCTCTTCTGCCATGGTACATAGATATGTGCGGTCCACATTCTTTTGAACATTTAGCCATATTTTCATCCACCCTTCTTGTAAGTCACACTCATCCCTGTAGCACACTTCAAATCAAATTTGAACATAAATAACACCTAACTACAAAAGAAAAAGGATAAGAACATGGGTTGCCTCCTAAGAAGCACCTGATTTAATGTCACGGCTCGATGCAGAAAACCCTCAAAAGAAGTGAATGACCGCCACCACGTGGCTATCTCCAAACTTGCCCAAATAGTGCTTCACCCGGTAACCATTGACTCAGAGTACTTCGTGGTTTTTATACTTCAAGTCTAATGCACCAAAATGTGTCACACCCACAATTTCAAAAGGACCACTCCACTTGGATTTTAGCTTCCCGGGAAACATCCCCAGCCTTGAGTTAAACAACAATACAAGATCCCCTACCTTAAACTCTTTGTTCCAAATGTATTTGTCATAATGATATTTCATCTTTCTTTGTACAAGGATGAGCTCGCATAAGCATGGTACCGGAACTCATCCAATTCATTCAATTGTGCAACCCTCAAGTTAGCAGCTACATTCCAATCAAGATTCAACTTCTTTAGAGCCCACATTGTCTTGTGCTCTAGTTCCACCGAAATATGACAAGCATTTCTGAACACCAACCGATATGGCGACATTCCGATAGGTATTTTGTAAGCCGTCCGATAATCCCATAATGCATCATCAAGCTTCTTGGACCAATCCGTCTGATTAGCATTCACCATTTTGGACAAGATACTCTTTATCTCTCTGTTGGAGAATTCAACTTGCCCACTAGCTTCTAGGTGATAAGGAGTCGTAACTTTGTGAGTAACAACATAGTTTATAAGTAAAGTGTCAAAATCCTTGTTGCAAAAATGTGACCTCCCATCGCTTATAATTGCACGTGGAGCACCAAACCTTGTGAAAATATTCTTCTTCAAGAAAGCCACTACACTTCTCGATTCATTGTTGGGTAAAGCAACAACCTCAACCTATTTGGAGACATAATCTACCGTGACCAAGATATAGGTTTTTCTACAAGAACTCACAAAAGGGCCCATACAGTCAATGCCCCACACATCGAAAATATCAATCTCCAAAATAGTAGTGAGAGACGTTTCAATTTTCTTCGAGATTCTATCGGCCTGTTGATATTCATCACATCTTTTCACTAACCAGCATCTTTGTAAAGAGTAGGCTAATAGAAAGCATAACTAAGCACTTTGACTGTCGTTCTTGCTCCACCATGATAACCATCATATGGTGAAGAATGACAAGCCCCAAGAATATCACCCTACTCTTCCTCCGGTACACATCTCCTATCACCTCATCCGTAGAAATTCAAAAAAGGTATGGCTCATCCCAATAATAATCTTTACAATCTCGTTTGAGCTTCTTCCTTTGTCATGAAGAGAACTCATCCGGAATGATTCCATACCCAAGAAAGTTTGCTAAGTCCGCAAACCATTGCACCTTTTTATTGAAATTGCGAAGAGGTACTAATCGGGGAAGGATTTATTGATTTCAAGGCCATCATGTGGCCTCCCCTCCTCCTCCAAATGAGACAAGTGGTCCGCCACTTGGTTTTTACTACCTTTCCTATCTTGGATGTCAATATGAAATTCTTGAAAGCAAGAGCACTCATCTCATCAACCGAGATTTGGAGTCCTTTTTGCTTATAAGATAATGAAGTGCTGCATGATCCGTGTGGACAATAACTTTTGCACCCATCAAGTACGGGCGGAACTTCTCAATTGCAAACACAATAGCAAGGACCTATTTCTATATAATGGTATAGTTGAATTGGGACTATTCATGGTCTTACTAGCATAGTAGACCAGATGGAAAATCTTGTTGATACATTGCACCAAAACAGCCCCAAACGCTACATCACTTGCATCACACATGAGTTCAAAAGGCACACTCCAATTTGGAGAGGTGATGATGGGAGTGGTTGTCAAGTTGAGCTTCAAAAATTCAAAAGCTCTCATGTAATCATCATTGAAATTAAACTTAGCATCCTTCTCAAGAAGCTTGCACAATGGGTTCACCACCTTAGAGAAATCTTTGATAAAGCGCCGGTTAAAACCCCGCATGGCCTAAGAAACTCCGCACACCCTTCACCGAAGTTGGGAGTGGAAGCTTAGAAATCACCTCAATCTTTGCCCTGTCAATTTTAATTCCATTCCTTGAGATTTTGTGGCCAAGGATAATACCTTCCTCGACCATGAAATGGCATTTCTCCCAGTTGAGCACCAAATTGGTTTCTTCACATCTACCCAACACTTTGTCCAAATTTGCAAGACAATCAGCAAAAGAATCTCCAACCATCGAGAAGTCATTCATGAAAACTTTAAGGTACTCCTCCACCATGTTCGTGAAAATAGCCATCAAAGTCGCTGGTGTATGGCACAAACCAAATGGCATCAGCTTGAAAGCAAAAGTACCATAGGGACATGTAAAGGTTGTTTTCTCTTGATCTTCCGGAGCAATGAGAATTTGGTTGTTGCCCGAGTACCCATCAAGAAAGCAATAGAAAACAGGACCGACCAATCTATCGAGCATTTGATCTAAGAAAGGAAGTGGAAAGTGATCCTTCCTTATGACTTTGTTGAGCTTCTGATAGTCCATACACACCCTCCAACCGGTTACCGTTCTTGTTGGAATCAACTCATTCTTGTCATTAGTAACCACCGGCATGCCCCCGGACACATTGAACCAGAGAAGTCTATGAACTATCAGAGGTGGGGTAGACAACTCTGGCATCCAACCACTTGATAATATCCTTATTGACCACTTCTTGCATAGCCTCATTAAGTCTCCTTTGATGTTCAATAGATGGTTTGGCACCATCCTCCAACTTGATCTTATGCATACAAAAGGCGGGGATTATCCCCCAAATATCTGGCAAGGTCCACCTAATAGCCTTCTTCCTCTTTTGTAGCACCGCCAACGTAGAATCTACCTGTCCGTTAGTCAAATAAGAGGAAAGAATAATCGGTAAAGTAGAACAAGGACCAAGAAATTCATACCGAAGATGTGGAGGCAATGACTTCAGCTCCAAGGTAGGAGGCTCTTCAATAGAAGGCTTTGTAGGAGGAGTTGTCCTATTTCCAAGATCCAAGGACAATTTCCAGGGTGCATAGTTGTACGACCCCATTCCTTGAAAAGAGTTCACACATTCCATGAAGCCATCCATCTTGTCAGCATCAAAGTTGAGCAAGGCGGCCTCCAACATATCACCAATATTGATTGTAGCACTTGTTTTATCAACAATAACATCGGTCACCAAGTCCACAAAAGAACACACCTCATTGCTATTTGGTTGCCGCATGGATTTACACACATTAAATACCACTTTTTCATCCCCAACTCGGAAAATGAGTTATCCGGCTTCAATAATACAATGATCCTTAGCTGTAGAAAGGAAAGGTCTCCCAAGAATAATTGGCACTTCATAATCAACCTCACAATCTAGAATGACAAAATACGTTGTAAGAATGAATTTATCAACATGAACCAAAACATCTTCAATCACACCCAACAGACTTTTCATGGTACAATCGGTATTTACAATCTCATAGAGATGGGTCTTGGTTCCCCAATTCCCAAAGTCATGAAAACTAAATAGGGCATGAAATTGATACTCCCAAGATCACAAAGAGCTTTAGCAAAGTTTGCACTTTCAATTGTACAAGGGATCATGAAAGCACTGGGATCCTACAAGTTAGGAGCCAATGAATACACAATTGCACTCATTTGATGAGTGACTTTGATGGTCTCAAAGTTCATTGACTGCTTCTTTGTCACAACATCCTTCATAAACTTTGCATAATCGATCATTTGTTCCAAAGCTTCAACTAATGGCACATTGATTGAAAGACTCCATCATTTGACTGAACTTCTTGAATTGATTCTCACCATTTTTGTTGGAAAGTCTTTGAGGTTATGGAGGTGGAGGCTTAGACAATGGTGCCTTAGCCTTTTGCACTACCGGCTCTAGTATGTCAATAATATGTTCCCTATACGGGTTCACCTCCTCTTGAGTCTCTTCCACACTATCATCAATATCAATCGGAATTTCCTCATTAGATTACATAACATTGTTCAGGACCTCTTCTTCTTCCATCACTTGATCATCATCAACAAGTTGTCTTTCACTTGAGGGGGGTGCATTCCCGCCTCTTTCACTTCTTGTGATAACTGCCATGGCATGCCCTGTATTGTTACCACTATTTGGGTTTACCACCATGTCACTTGGTAGTTCCCCCTTAGGACAAGAATTTAGAGCTTGAGAGATTTTCTCCATTTTAACAGCTAAGTTGCGGAATGATGTGTTGTGTGAGGCAAGTTGGGCATCTGAATCGACATTCTTTTCCATCATTTGCTTGAACATACTTTCACTACATCCCATTTCATTATTTGAAGAACTTGAACTATGGGAAGTATATGGAGGGGGTTTGTTCGGTTGTTGGTACATTGGGGGCCTTTCAAAACCCGACCCACGGTTGCCTTGATTGTTGGTCCACCCACCTTGATTGTTGCCTTCCCAATTTCCTTGGTTATTTCCACTCCAATTTTATTGATTGTTGTTGTTATGCCAATTTTCTTGATTGTTGTTTCCACTCCAATCTCCCTGATTGTTAGAGTTCCAATTACCTTGATTGTTTTGTGGTCGCCATTGTTGTTGGTTTGGGCCTTGGAAGTTGTTTCTTTGCCCTTGAAAATTATTCACATATGGAACTTCCTCTTCTTATTCATTATAGGAATCATCTTGCTCAAAACCACCATCTTTTTGCACATAGTTCTATACTCGAGTTTACACTTGTGGACCCTTGGTCCTCCTCTTGTTCGACATCATGTTCACTCCCTCCATAACATTGACTTTCTTAGGAGCTTGCACTTGGTTTATTTGAGTTTTTGCTAGTTAAGTCAGGGTAGTTATCAATTCGGCAATGGCTTGCCCATGGTCTTGCAATTTTTTGTGAAGGTGGATCATATTCGGGACAACTTGTGGACCATTGGCCCGGGATTGCCAAGCCAACGACATTTCCGCCATCTCATCCAAAATCGCATGCGCCTCTGCATAAGGCGTATTCATAAAATTCCCACCAGCTAGTTGATTCACTACACATTGGTTGATGTGTTAATCCCACGATAGAAGGTTTGTTGAATCATGTTTTCCGTCATATTGTTATTGGGATATTCCTTGACCATTGTTCTATAGAGCTCCCATATCTCGTGTAGTGGTTCATTCGGCTCTTGCTTGAATGCCAAAATCTCATCTCGAAGTGTAGTTGTGTTCCTGGTAGAGAAAATCTTAGCAATGAACCTTTCCGCCAACTCATCCCAAGTGTGAATTGAATAGTTCGACAATCATTCCAACCAATCTAAAGCTTTACCCCATATAGAGAAGGAAAAAAGCCTTAACCTCAATGCATCCTCAGAGATATTAGTTTGCTTGCTTCCCCAACAAGTATCCACAAAGCCCTTCAAATGTTTGTAAGCAATTTGTGTTGGAGCACCGATAAAGAAATCCCGTTGCTCAAGCAAAGTGAGCATCACATTGGTGATTTGGAAGTTTTCCGCCCTAATACGGGGAGGGACTATTGCACTAGCATAACCTTCATTAGGAAATATCCGGTGTGGAGCCGCTCTTGGTGTATGTGGGGGTGGAACGGACACATTATCATGAGGTACCCGACCTCTCCGATTGGCTTGTGGATCATGAGGTACCTCCTCTACTTGCTCCTCCTCGTTGTCTAATTCCTCCTAAGGCAAATTTCCGAGCTCATTATGTGCCATGGTTGTACCTAAAAATTTTCACACAAGTTAGTACACGGAAGGAAAAGAAGATATTCCAAAAACAAACACAAATATATAGCTAACACCATTTTCACTCCCCCAAAACGGCGCTAAAAAATGATCCACGTCCAATCCGCACTCAATAATGAGTGGAAATGGTCATTGGAAGAATAATACCCAACAAGAATCGGGGTCGATTTCCAGAGAGAGTTATTATGGTTGTTAGGGGTATACACTTGACGAAAGCAAATGGAACCACTAAATTGCACTTCCAAACAAAGGGTTTTGATTTCTAATTCTAATTTTACTCTAACATTTATAAGCTAAGAGAAGAGACTAAGAAGTGAATGATTGTTTTTTGTGTTTATCCAAATAGTTAAAAAGCCTAGGGATGTGACCTTAACCTAGGTGTTCGCCTAATGGGTTAAAAACGTTAACACTTATTTTGTTGATTTGGGTGTATTATAGCTCTCAACTCTACATTACCCACTCAAT
The DNA here is from genome assembly GCA_000715115.1 of Nicotiana otophora. NCBI lineage: Eukaryota > Viridiplantae > Streptophyta > Magnoliopsida > Solanales > Solanaceae > Nicotiana > Nicotiana otophora. The sequence goes on from AWOL01S0038173.1 coordinate 70,828, forward strand.
ACCTCTCGGTCAGAGAGTAATGTTTCCCAATTTGGATTTTTCAAGCCCAAATGGGTATTAAACTAAATAGTTGATATCAGCTCAAGTCGGGTTCTCACTATCTCTAGTTAGGAACCCTTTAATTAGGCTAATCAAACCCTTAATTAGCCCAATTCCTTCTTAGCCAAGTTATACTCGACTAGGTCCATCGTTCTCAAGTAAAGACCAAGTCAAAAGGCATGAATCAATATTTTCAACCACTAATTCTAAAATTAAAGCATAAACTAGGCTAAATAATCAACACCCAATCTTAAAAAGCATTAAATAAATATCCATCAGGTTTATACACTAGGGTTGGGCCACAACTCTAGTAAGAATCTAGCTACTCATAGTAAAAAATGGAAAAAACCAAGAATAAATACTAATTAAACTCATAATCTAAGATTAAATATGATGTTTAAATCCTAAAATAGTAACAAACATCCTAAAATAGCAAAATCCAACGGCTACAGCAACTCAAACTTTGAAACTTGACCTAAAAATATGATTCTCATCTATTTATAGTGGCCCTAAATTCGCTGACGAAAATGAAACTCGGGAGGTTCTGCGGCCACATAATTCTATGTGCGGTCCGCAGAGTTTTTCAGTTGGCGGGGTCTTGGATTCTACAGCCGCACAATTCTAGTCTGTGGCTGCAAAGCATCTTCTGCGGCCGCATAATTCTTGTGTGGCCCGCACTTCAGGAAAGGCTTCAAGTCTTGGTCATTTGCACACTCTCTGAACTTTAAATTATTTGTCAGTGCAGACTTTGTTCTGCGGCCATACAAATCATGTGCGGTCTGCAGATCATCTAAAACTCTGTTGGGCTTCTTCACTTATTCTGCGACCGCAGAGGGAATTCTGCGTTCCTCACTTTTTTTTGTGGACCGTATATCTTATGTTTTGCGCCCCTTCTTTCCTTGTGAGGCGGAACACTCCTTTTTAAGTCGGATTTCATCATTGGAGCCCAAACATCCAACATTCCTGCAATTTGCACACTATCATTAGTTTTGGCAACATAAATCAATACTTTCGGACTAAAACAAAATCAAAAATATGCTAATAAGTGGTCAAAATCCACGCTTATCATAGACCACACATTTGTAACATACCATGTTTTCGCAACCTCAAACTCTGGAGCCATTCTTCCACATAGGACTGTCGCTTCTCTTAAATCATTTATATCTAACATTCCTTTTATCTATTTTGAGTCTTAGGATACTACTTATCTTATCAGATTCACCATATAAATATGGTGACTTCGCTCCCTGTTAACTTGGTTATCACAAATAATACTACTTATGAACTTGTGACAATATCTTATCTTGTGAGTTACTTGCTCTACAGATGGCTTATTATCCATCATCATATAACTTGTGACAAGTGTTGCAACATAAACTCTGGAACATCTATGTATTCTCTTCAACTTCTCATCTTTTCTAATTTTTAGGAACCACCAAAATACATGATGGTGCTCTTCTGCCATGATTGGGATTATTGAAGTATAACACCTATCATGCCTCACTTATTGGCACTCTTCTCAAGTTTGACATGCAATCCACTGCATGATATACACATGTGAAGCGTAAGACATCACGTAGCTCAAGCGCACTAGCATACTCTGCTTTAGATTTTGCCCCAAAACTTTTATATACTTATATGCATCCTCACATAACTCTTTGACGAATAATACTCTAGTGTTATTATTGCCTCTCAGGCTATTAATACTTTAAGAACTCCACCCCTTGGTCTTGCACTATATGTGCGCTTACGATATCCTTTTTCTGTGGCATTTCTCATCTGGATCTCTTAATTCCTTGATACACCTTAATCTACTGCAACTTCCATAGTGCTCTTATATTACTTTTTATATTTAACTCGGATTATACAAGCACCTTTAATATTTGTTTACATACATGGACCTATAAGTTACTTCAATGATGGTTTGCTAGTCAATGATAAATAATTTTGGCTTTGACTCTTAATAGAGGATGTTACTTCATTCCCTAGTATGAGTCGGTAGTCCTGACACCACACACAATGCAATTACTTGCAATTGCTATCTATTTGTTTCTCAAATGGATGAGGTCTTTTCTTGTTGGGCCAATCTCATACCGACTTTACTTATCACAGTTTCACCTTTAAAAGGATTGCGCATGTTCTTTACCCTTCTTTGTGCTTCATTGGATTCTTCCTTAATTGCAGATGTTTCGCTTCAGTAACCTAGTAATCAATCACTGTTCTCGTAAGGAGATATGTTCTTTCATGCATCTATCTTCTTGGAGCAAAGTATCCTCCGTTTAGTTTGATACTTACCTCGTATATAAGTTTCAAGTACTAACTATTGGTCTAGATTTATCCTAGTATTGTCAACATGTCGTTAAATGTGCTTTCTACACGTATTTAATATTTCCATCATATTCAAGACTTCCTCGATTCAATACTTTGTAGATGAACCCCTTCCTGATTCATTACTCGAATATCTTAATACCACTAGTTAGCCATGATCTCATCTAGTGCCACTTTTTCTTTTTATTTTCATTCTCTTTAGGATATATCTTCTTATTCCATGGTCTATCTCGTGCAATACCTATCACCAGATAACTTATTTGATCAATTGGCTCACTCATTCTGGACCCTCTTGGTTCTTATTGTATCCCAACTTTACGACACTTCAAAACTACTAATCTTATGGCAAAACATCATCTAACACTCAATTTATTGCATTAGGTTACACACCTCACAAGCAAATCACCTTGATATTATTTTTTGTGATGTTCTATTCTACTTTGAGTCACATTTTGCCGAACTTGAGAAAGTGAGGCTCTCTGAGAAAGGCATAAGCCAACCCTCAAAATCTACTCTGCATTCATACAACTATTTGTGTGAACCATAGAAAAGTATATATTTTATATAATCTTACCTTTTTTATATAATACATTTACGTACTTTTTTGAGCTATTCCAAAATAAACTTTTAGGGAGAAGGCTAACTTTTCTGATATCTTTCCTCTTAGGACTTGGCTTTTCTGAATCTTTTTATGATATTATGGCACCTTAGCCAGGATGAACATCTCTTAATAAAATATATAAGTATCATACATTATCATTATGTATATGCCTGCATGCTATAAATTCTGGGCTTGTCTTGTTGACATGCGATTGTTCTCAAGCTCAACCTTAAGTCATACTAAGCACCCTGGCGACAATCAAAATATTATATAGTTGATATTCAAGTCACCTCGTAACATATCTATGAATCTTTCGTAACTATGCTAGCTTCAAAACATATCAGTATCACTTTAAGAACCTTATGGCCTTAAGAACTCTCATCATACTTGTATCTTTTTGGAAGTATATTGTTCGCTGAATCCATTTTTTGTAGCATTCATTCTCTCCATAATGCAAGGATGACTTTCTGAGTTTTGTGATTTTTCCTTTCCCTAAAGAGAATGCCTTATAGTGTATATTTACCCCCCTTATATCTCCTCTTGTTCTTTGGTACTCATGACCAGGCATTATATCTTTAAATTATTTGGTATTGTCATTCAACCGTGGTTCACCTCATGGTGGTAATTTATCTCAACTTTGAAATCCCGAGGTCATGTCTTTTTGTACTTCTTAAACTGTAGTAGACCACGTATGCACTTCAAAAGATCTATTCATTGTGTTACCATAAGTCATAATACATATATTAAAGTACCAGTTTCTTCTTATTATCTTCATCATTTAGAGGATATTCTTTGATAGGAGCCAGAAAATACTCACTGCAACTACCATAGGTTATACTCCGACCCATGTACATAACTTATTAGCCTCGTTGTTTTGAACAAAAAATTGATCTCAACTTAGGGACACAAATCCTGATATGTCTTTCTTCTGCCTAATCTCTTTATGTTAATAGTGGCCTATACTCTGACTGGCCTTCTTGGTATCTAAATTAAATGTGAATATTGCTTAGGAATATAGTCTTTTATCGTATTCCTATTCACCTTAGTAGCACAGACTTCTTGTGAGTTGCATGATAACTTTGACTTTATTGAGACATCATCACCTCATCTTTTTTAGTACAATGTCTTTGAAATATTTATGATAGTTCTGATTTGTTACAGCGCTAAATAAGATAATTTCGGTCTTACCTCATTCTCCTTTTAGGGATACACTTTTCTTGGTCAGTTTTCAACTTAACCTTTATTCTCCCGTATAGGCAGTTAGCACCATAAACCACCTCACTTGTAGATGGTGATGTCTTGCTGGCTTTTCTTCTTAGAGTCTCTAATCGCATCATCAATCATTCGATTAATCAAAGAAATAGAAGTCTGATTCTCACTTTAAACTTTAACGCATGATCTAGAGTAAGGAAAAATGTGAAACTTTTCTTAAATGTCTGTAGACCCCCATTTATAGAAGTGGGGCCCTCAAAACAATAAACGAGACTCTATTGACATGGCTTCATAGACCCCTAGGACTCTGTGAACCTGTTGCTCTGATACCAAATTTTTCACGATCCAATTTCTAACCAAATCATAACCGGCACTCGGTGCCTTAATCTGATCGAGCGAACCATTTTTGAATTTTCTATTTTATTCTATTTCTGTTATGCAATGCATCTCAACATAATTCGATATGATTTAAAGTAAATTCTTTTCTGAATCTTTAATCGAAATAATAGTCTGAAAAAAAATTCATTCTGTTATATGGAATATATTGAAAAATAAATATAATACAAAGTGGACACCCATGACTCTGTTATGACTCTGTCTATGAAGCCTCTGAGAAATACTGAATGGTAAGACAAAGTTTTGGAATCAATGAACTCCACGTACTAAAATGCAGATCACCAAATCTGTTAGTAATGGAAGGAGAATGTCCTAGCTCGCAGCATTGCAAAATATGTGCCTACACTAATATAGGTCAATGTAGGTTCCCATGAAGAGAACATCAGTACACCACAACGGTACTCAGTAAGTAAACCAATCCTCCCACTAAAGCTGGAACGAGAATCTGAAAGAAGTATGTATGCATGATAAAAGAAAATTCTAAAAGCTTCTAATAAAGAGTTGAAACAGACAACTCATATATGTATTGTAAAATTCTTCTTGATGTCATTCATAAAAATTCTCTTTCTTTTATTTTCTCTTCTTTTTTGAGAAGAAAATAAAATTCAAATAGATAAATATATAAACTTTCTCAGAACAATCCTTGTAAATTTTCTAAAGAATTTTCTTTTCTTTTATTCTCTTTTCTTTTCTGGGGAGTACCATTGATTCTGATATTCTTTCTAATTGTGATTCTAAAAATTTCACCATATGATCGGTATGGTGGAGATCCCAGCCTGATCGCCTGGACGTCATTCCTATGGTGCCTCACAGTTCAAGGTTCTAGCATGCTCGCGTTCTTGTGCCTTACCAGGTCACTTCTATCATAGTGCCCGAACTAACGGTACACTAATCTCTTACTCTGTCACGTATAGTTTATGGGTAACATAAACCACTAGAGGCTATGAACCCTTCTCATAGATCTAAGGAAACTCTCAAAATATTCTTCTAAGTGATTCTTGTATCACAAAATTTAAAATAATGATATATCTCCACAGTTCTCATCAAAATAATTCCATAAAATCATGTAAAAGAAATTTCAATAGTTTATACATTAAAGAAATATATACAAGTCATGGATGCATGAGACATGATTTACGGAAAAACATACTATTATTGAGTTATTAACCATGATAATCATCTAAGATATTTTCTATAATTCTAATGGATAATGTGAGTCCACTCGTTCCATTCAAAGCATACATTAACGTCCTATACAGCCTAACAAATACTTCTGTCATGATCTTTGTGAGAAGACAACTTTAATAAAAGCATTGTCTTTACTCACCTTGATTCCTTGCTTTTATTCATTTTCTCCAATCCAATTGGTTCAACTCGCCAAACAAATCTACACATATTTAATTTAAGAATCAGTACTAGAAGTTCCAAGATTTCCAAAGTATAGAAACCCTAGGTTTGATTCTTCTCTCCTTCTATGGTTCATCTTTAATCTATGTTTTTGTAGTAGTTTCTAAGAATAAATATCAACCATAAACCTCTCTAACTATTATGGTTGAAAGCGGTTATGAAACTTACCTTGAATCGCGAAACCCTAGGTTAGTGGAGAGACCTTGTTCTTGAGTTCATGTTGAGAATCTAGAGATTTTGAGGTGGAATATTATTTGAATTGATGTTTGGCAGTAGTATTCTAACGTTAATCGCATTGAAAACTCACCATAGGTCGTATGAGAACCCTGGGATGACTTGAGGATGAGAAGGGAGGTTTAATTTTTAAAGAATGAGGTTATTTTCTCTTTCCCCGTCCCTTTTTATTTCAACTTCATGCCCTCGGCGTCACAGTCAATGCCCAACACTATCCACGACTCCCATATAAAATTATATCTGCTTTCCGCATTCTTATTGGCGCCTGGCACACCCCTGGGCGCCCAAAAATGCGGTCCATGTTTATGATAGTATAGTCTTCAGTAAAACGCCTATAACGTTTTATACGAACATTGAAATGATACACGGTTTGAAATGTTAGAAACTAGACTTCAAGTGCTTTATTTTTATATATAGTTCTAATTAATTATATATTGATAGATATTCTCATTGAAACTTAGATCATGTGCGGCTAAGGTCATTTTCTTCCCTTAAACAACTCCAATATATTCCAATTTACTTCTATCCTCTTATTACCATCCATTCGATCTTCTAAATATATGATTTATGTATTTTATACCTTCATAACTTTTCACACACCTTTGTGTCCAACTTTGAACTTGGGCAAGAACATAATACTTAGCAAAATATTTTTTCTGGAGCTTTACAGGGTACACAGGCTATATGTGGTATTTGACCGTTTTATGCTATTTAGACTCTTTTCATGCCTTTAGTTGAATTGTCATAACATGTTATATATTTCATTGTTAATCAACTCATGCATGTGTTAATCTACCCTTACATGCCTTATTCGACATTTTTAACACTTATTGAATATTGGCACTTGTGGTGCGAGTTATGATTATATGGTGATATTGATGCACATGCGGCGGTATAAGGATAGGGCTTAATGTGCATGTGGTGGCACAAGGTGAGATTTATGTACGTGTTGCTAGTAAGGGAATTACTTGAAGCCACGCGGCGACATAAGGTGGGCTAAAGTGCGTGTAGCTATTTCGGAAAAATATTTTCAAAACTATCTAAATGTAAGGCACGCGGCGGTATAAGGATAGGGCTTAATGTGCATGTGGTGGCACAAGGTGAGATTTATGTACGTGTTGCTAGTAAGGGAATTACTTGAAGCCACGCGGCGACATAAGGTGGGCTAAAGTGCGTGTAGCTATTTCGGAAAAATATTTTCAAAACTATCTAAATGTAAGGCACGCGGCGGTATAAGGATAGGGCTTAATGTGCATGTGGTGGCACAAGGTGAGATTTATGTACGTGTTGCTAGTAAGGGAATTACTTGAAGCCACGCGGCGACATAAGGTGGGCTAAAGTGCGTGTAGCTATTTCGGAAAAATATTTTCAAAACTATCTAAATGTAAGGCACGCGGCGGTATAAGGATAGGGCTTAATGTGCATGTGGTGGCACAAGGTGAGATTTATGTACGTGTTGCTAGTAAGGGAATTACTTGAAGCCACGCGGCGACATAAGGTGGGCTAAAGTGCGTGTAGCTATTTCGGAAAAATATTTTCAAAACTATCTAAATGTAAGGCACGCGGCGGTATAAGGATAGGGCTTAATGTGCATGTGGTGGCACAAGGTGAGATTTATGTACGTGTTGCTAGTAAGGGAATTACTTGAAGCCACGCGGCGACATAAGGTGGGCTAAAGTGCGTGTAGCTATTTCGGAAAAATATTTTCAAAACTATCTAAATGTAAGGCACGCGGCGGTATAAGGATAGGGCTTAATGTGCATGTGGTGGCACAAGGTGAGATTTATGTACGTGTTGCTAGTAAGGGAATTACTTGAAGCCACGCGGCGACATAAGGTGGGCTAAAGTGCGTGTAGCTATTTCGGAAAAATATTTTCAAAACTATCTAAATGTAAGGCACGCGGCGGTATAAGGATAGGGCTTAATGTGCATGTGGTGGCACAAGGTGAGATTTATGTACGTGTTGCTAGTAAGGGAATTACTTGAAGCCACGCGGCGACATAAGGTGGGCTAAAGTGCGTGTAGCTATTTCGGAAAAATATTTTCAAAACTATCTAAATGTAAGGCACGCGGCGGTATAAGGATAGGGCTTAATGTGCATGTGGTGGCACAAGGTGAGATTTATGTACGTGTTGCTAGTAAGGGAATTACTTGAAGCCACGCGGCGACATAAGGTGGGCTAAAGTGCGTGTAGCTATTTCGGAAAAATATTTTCAAAACTATCTAAATGTAAGGCACGCGGCGGTATAAGGAAAGAATGTTATTGTGATTGTGGAATGAGATTACGAGGCAGTACATCGGTTGTGATTCTTGTTGTTATCTCTCATTTACCTCACTTGTATTTGTCTGCATTGTTTCTTGATGTCCTTATTATGTGTTTCTTCCTTGTTGCCTTTATTTCTTTAAATTCAGTTGTAGCTTACCTTGTTATATTATGTTATTGCCACTATTTCTACGTTTCTATTATTAGACTATACTATAATGTTCAGTTTTTTCATATCTTAGGTGTCTTGACCTATCCTCGTCACTACTCTGCTGAGGTTAGGCTTGATACTTACTGGGTACTATTGTGGTACACTCATACTATTCTTCTGCATAATTTTGTACAGATCCAGGTACCTCGACTCAGGCTAGGCATCAGTAAGTGGATCATATAGTTCGGAGACTTCAAGGTATACCTGCCGGTATTCGCATCTCTCGGAATCACCTTCTGTCCTTATTTTACTATTGTTTACTCTTTATAGGGATTTTACAGTATATTCGTGTAGAGTTTAAGACTTAGTTCCACCAGTTTTGGGAGTTTTATTATAGATGTTCTGTTTCGGATTTATTATGAGTTTATCGAATTATCTTATTATCTTAACTATTAAATTACTGTAAGTATTCATGAATGTTAGGCTTAAATAGCGTTAGAGACTTGGTGCCATCACGATATCCTCCGGCGAGAAATTGGGGTCGTAACACAATCACATAAGCCAACGGACGAATCCCCTTCGTGAATGTGGACAACCAATCGAGAACGCAAAGACCCAATTACCCCAACCCACTCTCATTTTGGCGAACGCGATGCGTAACTGATACCAGAAAAAATCACCAATTCCAACTTGGTTCGAAATGTCTCGAAACTATCCTGAATGTCACTCGAGCCCCTCGGGACCCCGTCGAATCATACCAACAAATCAAAATACATTACCAAAACTTATCCAAAGGCTCCAAACAACATAAATAATATCAAAAACCAAGAATCGAATTTCAAATTATTCTCTTATCTTTCAAATATTTTAAGTTCGCCGAACGTGTCAGAATTCACTTAGACATTTCGGATCACAACCAAACTTTGAAAATATGTTTTATTTAGCTAAATGACCTTATCCAATGTCTCAAATTAACAATAGGGGTCCGATAACACTAAAGTCAACTTCCGGGCAAATCTATGAACTCTCTAATTCTTCAAATTGCCAACTGTCGACAAATAGATCCAAAACCTTCTAGGAACATTCAAATTCGAATAAGAACATACGCCCAAGTCAAAATTATTATAAAAACCTATTGAATCCATCAAATCCTAATTTTGGGGTAATTTACTCAAAAGGTAACATTGATCAACTATTCCAACTTAAAGCTTCCATGATAAGATTAGTCATCCAATCCAATCCCAAACCTCTCAAAAACCAAAATCGACAATATACGCAAGTTATAATACATCTTATGGATCCACTCAAGGTCTCAAACCACCGAATGGAATGCTAAAGCACAAAACGACTGGTTGGGTCGTTACAACAAAAAACTTACCACTACCTGATAACATCTTCAACCTTCTAAAACTGCTTTTCCTTTTAAATTCACCTCCACACGACTCTAACCTAGTCAAATATTACTCAAATGAGTCAAACAAAGCTATATGAATCAATTTCAAACAAAAAACATTCAATATTTAAGCAAATCCCCAAAAGTCAACCCAAGCTAACATGGTCAAAATTCGAGTCTATCCAGATCCCGACTATCCAAAACTCCACGAGTCCAAATACATTATTATATTTCAATAACCGAATCCAAATCAATTCTTAAATCCCCCAAAATACACCCTCTTAGGTTGTAGAGAAAAATAACAAAAGTCTCTCTAAATTCTGTATTTTAGGTGTAGAAATCCATGGAGATTCAAGCTATATGAACAAATCCAAGTAAAAATTACATACCTCCAATATATTAGTGAAATCCCTCTTTAAAATCTCCCCATCTCGAAGTCTAGGGTTCAAAATATAAAATAATAGGCAAAATCTCAAAATTCACATATTAAATAATCTACCCAAGGATACCCTTTGTGATCACAAGATACAGCTCCGAAATTGCAAAGCTCCAAATATGCTTCCTGAAAATTACACCTATGTGATCGCATCTGAAGCCTCGCGATCGCGAAAGTCAATCAGTCCACCCTTCTACGAATGCGATCTCCCTTTCGCGAACATGAAGGCCAAAACCCCTAGCCAGGTTCTTACTCTTCGCGAACGCGGTCAGTCAGACGCGATCGCATAGCCCGACTCCACATCTCTCTATGATAATGACAACTTGCAAGCCAACACGATGCACAAAAAGTCGCCTACTAGACCCCCTTCTCCACGATCGCGAAGCACTACCTTGATCCAGTATACCAACATCTGCAAAATATAAGAAAATAGTCCGAATTTATCCCAAATCACACTTGAGCCCCTTGGGACCATGTCCAATCAATCAAACAAGTTCATATACTTCGCAAAAACGTGTCCCCAAGGCCCAAAATATCAAAAGCAACGAAATCAAGAATCGAGGATCAAATTTGTTTCTTAACTTTTAAACATTTCATCTTTCCCGAGTGCGTCCGAATCATACTTAAACATTCCATATTATTACCAAACTTCGCACACAACTTCCATTCAACCTAATAAATGTAACCACAGTCTCGAAATACCAAGCGAAATGCGATAACATCTAAGTTAACTTTCAGTCAAACCTATGAATTCTCCAATCCTTCAAATTGCCAACTTTCAGCAAATAGAACCAAAACTTTCTAAGAACCTCCATATCCAAATCCAAACATATGCTCAAATCCAAAATCACCATAAACCTATTGAGCCATCAAATCACCAATCTGAGGTAATCTACTTAAAAGTGAAACATTGATCGACCTTTACCACTTAAGATTCCAAAGATAGAATAAAGTGTGTCAGTTCACTCCTAAACCTTTTCTGAAACCAAACTAACCATCCCCGCAAGTGATAAAATATCAAACAAACGTATGAGAAGCATAAAATAGTGAACAGAGCTCAAATACTCAAAACGACTAGCCGAATTATTATATCTACTAAAAACCCTATTTCTAGTCTTTGAAATCCTAGATTTAAGGGTGAAGATCTATGAACATTATGAAAATAAATTGAAACTAAGTTAAAAATACTAACCTTTAAAGTTGGAGTGAAAATCCTCTCAAAGTTCGCCTCTAATCGTGGTCTAGGTCTTTAAAATGGAGAAAGGCAACCCAATCTCTAAACCCTTCTCCTCGCAGGTGCGGACGGAGTATCGCAGGTACGACATGCGTAGGTGTGACTATGTCCAAATGGAGGTTCGATTCTACATGGATGCAAAGGTGCAGATGCAGTTAGCGCAGGTGTGACAAAGAACTTGTAGGTGCGATGTTCCACTAAGACCAGCCTCTTTGCATATGCATACCAGCATTACGCAGATGCGGCTTCGCACCTGCACACCTCCAATTGCGGGTGAGAGATCTGCCTAACTTCCCCTTCGCACATAAACGTGTTGCAACCCACGCAGGTCAACTTCGCACCTGTGCACCTGATCACCGCAGGTGCGATACCTGCAGGTTCAGCACACCAGCAATAGTAATTTACAAAGAACCTCATTTGAAACCAATCTGAAACTCATATCGAGCCTCGTGGGCCTTAGTGCAAACTTCCTAAAAAGTATATAAACCTTATACATACTTGCTCAAAAGTTCAAATTATCAAAATACCATCAAAAATCAAGAATTAACCATCAAGCCAAAGACATCTAAAGTTCATAAACTCAAAATTTCCAACTTCCAACTATAAGCACCGAAACGATCTTGGGTCATCCGGAACCCAAACCAAACATACGTACATGTTCAAAATCATCGTACGAACCTACTTGAATCGTCAAAACACTAATATGAGGTTATTTACCAAGATTATTGACCGTAGTCAACTCCAATAACATTAAAACTCTAGAATTAGAATATGTCTATCAATGCACATCTAAACCATTTTGAAAATCGAAACAAACCATGCACAGAGATTATAAATTATTAAATAAAGCTATTCAAAACCTCAAATAACGAAACAGAAAGTTAGAACTCAAAACGATCTATCGGGTCATTACAATACTTCACCATTTTAGTTATTTAACAAAGAAATAGATATAACGAACGTATTGTGGAATAAATTGAATACCGGTTAATTACGTATAGAAATTATTAGACCAAATAAATAAGAATTTAATGGCTAATAAAGTTTGTGAGAACATAAGATCATGAGGAGCGCTTAATTAGTAGATACATCAATGAGTATAAATTAAGTAATACACGAGGTAGGGAATGGTATCTATGATTATTAGTAAGGTAAGTAATATAGAAATAATGGCCTCATAGGTAATATAAGGACTCAAGAGTTCCACATCAAATTGTAGAAACTAACCTCATCCCAATAGCTATATAGTAAAATAAAAGGTTTGTTTACCCTCCAAATCAGATAACAATTGAATATATACATGGTTTTAAGGATACGTGATCTAACTTGATACAAAATGAGAAATCAGATTAATATTCAAATAATCGATGAAAAGGTAAATGCAAATCACACAAGTTGAACAATCTTAGCCTTGAAAGTTGATCACCTCTGAGTCAAAAATGCTTTAATCGATGCTAGAACAGAATGATGAGATAATAAGAACTAGAAATAATAGTATATTGCTTAGGGATACGTGTTACAATACCCTTAATGAGTTATCAGACCCTCTTTATGTAGTAGAGGAGTCCTATTCTAGGTACATTTCTGTAAAAGGTAAAAATCTCTTTATTCGCTGATTACCGGTTTCTTACTGATACGTGCTGAGATTCTCTCTATAATATCCATCCTGTCACAGATATTTCAATCTTCTGTTAGTTATCCTCGAGCTCATTCGAGGTTAAGGTCGACACTGAACTCAATTTTCCTCGAAGGGAGGTTTGCCCCATCGGGTTCTAGCAGTCCGTGGTCGCCATGTTCCAAACCTAATCTACCAAGTTGAGGTCGAGCTCGACTTCAACCGTATACAGATAGTCCCCTCGTTTTTCGCAGAATAATTGATGAGAAACGATATGAGCCTCTGATATCTCTCCTCGGTGTTCCTCATTAGAAATGACAAATTGAACGAAGCATCTCATCAGTCACATCTTCATGGCATTAAATGCTCATCAGCCGTTGGTCGGCCACTTACGACTTTGAACCATTATTTGGGAACTATAAATATCCCCTTCTTCATTCATTCAAACTTTTTACATCAAAATCTTCTCTACTCTTGTTTCTTAGAAATTTCAAAACTTTTACAGTATTAAATCTTTAGCTATTATGAAATCTTTTCACAAGAACTTCATATTTGTTTTTACCATCAAACTTGATCTTTAAATTTCTCTCTTTGCTTCACCTATCAAAGAAATGGCGAAGACTTCAAAGTTCGTTCCCCAAATATAAACTCCCTCTGCCTCACGAATGGTTGTGGAGGAAAATATTTCATCTACTGCTACTGAGGAACCGACACCGAAACCTCCTCTGAAGATGTTCGTTCCTATGGGATGCCCAACTGGTGCCTATTTCAAGGTAGAGAAAACTTCCTTGGTACCGGGTCAGTTTGAACTGGTCTTGAGATATATATGCTCGGTCACCGACAACTTCCTCTCGAGGGTCAAGGACGATTGCAACTGGGCCGATAAGCACGTGGTGGTTCCTTCGCCCGAGGAAGCGATTACTACCCATGTGGAGGTCTTTTAAAGTGTTTACACTTATCCCTTCATGTTGGGCCCTTTGGATCCGGTCATCACCATCTTCTACAAGATGTGTTTGTACAGTCCCCGACTCTATCAATGGGGACTAATAAAACTTGCCCGCCGGACTAGTAAGGCTCCATTCTCGAGCATCGACGAGGATCGGGACCGAGGTTGGTTAGGCCTATTCATTCGAGTGAAGACCTCGGATTTAATCCCAGCCGAGGATATGTCATTTCCCGAGAAATGGAACATGAAATGTAAGTATAACCTTTCCTTCAAGATTTCATTTATCGCTTTTTCTTTTTCTTCCCTTCTTACCGATTTTTCATGGTGGTGCAGCTGTCGCTCGGATACCGGATGCAGTTCCTTAACTCAAGGAGTGGGTCGAGGCATCGTGTCCCAGAAACCATATTCCGAGCATTCATGGCGTGAACTTTCAAAGGGCCGGTGGGAGGCCCGTTCTAACGGTAAGATTCCGCTCTCGACTGAATAACACTTTATGTTTCCTCCGTGCTGTCGAGAATTTACTTCTTTTTCTTTTCTTTGCAGGTCTTCCCAAGGACGTTCCAATGACCCCCCCCCCCTATGGTGATGAATATATCTTCCCTAAACCATCTGGTTTGAGGTAGGATAAAGAGAAGAAACGAAAAAGGGCTATGAGTTCTCCGAGCTCCGAGAAGAAGAAATCGAGGAGGAGGCTGGTGCGCAAATCCACCGAAAGTACCAGTGCCCGAGAGCTCCCATCGGACTCACTCCACCAGTTAAGGTATGAGTCCAAAGAAGAAGAAGAAGAATCTTAAGAACTGGTGGCCCGCGTTAGACCGCAATTCGAGGGACGAAAGGGACCCGAATCGGAGAGTGGCGGCACCGAATCACCCCGAACCAGGGGGCAGTGGAGAGGCAGTGATCGAGGCCGGTGTTTCTCGGACAGAGGACAATGCCCCGAAGGACGCACTTAGAGTGATTGATCTCTCTGAGTTGCCTTCATTTACCGACTCTATAAACAACGAGGCCCAAACGCTGAAAGGTTACCTCGGTAAAGGGCCCCAAGGGGTAGCAGACTTTAACAACTTCTTTGATGGCTTAGATTCTACTGCCTCGGAGGACGTCACTGGATTGGGAGACTTACCGATACCAAATAAGAGACCGTCTTCGAGATCCAGCAGGCCTTCTACAAGTTCGAGACTAGTAAACCGGTTCCCAGCTCCGAGTGCATATCCTGACTGGAAGCGGTCGATTATCATGTCCATTCCGTAGTATGCCCGAATTCTCTCTGCCCCCGTAGAGGTTGCCGGTTATCTTCGGTGCCTAGTGACCAAAGAGGATAAAACTAAGATGGATGAGGTGGAAGCACCCTGTTTTTCAACGAAGCACAACAGGTGTTAAATCGGGTAATTTTGAATGCCTATTTATTACGTACTTAGGTTAATTTGCAAACAATCGTAACTCTTTTCTTTGTGCTCGTAGGCCTCGGTGCTTCATCATGAGATTTTTCTCTGATATCGAGAAGATTTAAACCATCATGAGACCGAAACTTGAGAGCTCACTAAGAAGAGGGATGCTTATAAGCTTCTCAGCGAGAAACTCCAGGTCGAGCTAGAAGTGGTTCGGAAGGAGCATGCCAACCTGGTCGAGCAGGTAAGAAGAGTATTCGAAGTTAGTGATGATGAGTCAGACACAATGACTAACGGTCCAGACCCACAGGTGCAAAAGAAACATGACCAGATCGAGCAACTCCAGGCGGAGGTGGACATGGTGAAAGCTTAGGCCGAAGAATGGAAAAGGAACACAGACCACTTGGCCTCGAAAAAGGAGACTGCCCGGGCACAATTGGCTTCGACTGAGGTCCAGCTCCAGGCTGCAAAGGAAAAGGCCTCGGTACAGGCCAAAAAGATTGAGGAGCACCAGACTCAACTGAGCTCGGCAGTTTCCGGTCGAGAAAATTTGTCCAAGGAACTTGAGGTCGCCAAGTCTGAGGTTGTCGTGGTCAAGGCCGAGGCCGATGAGAGGGTGGACCAGCACAAGGCTGATGCCGAGGCGGCCGAGGAATAGGTGAGAAATATGGTAGAGCATATGAAGTGAAAATCCCGATATTACACCCCATGTTTTCATACATGGAAGTACGCCATAAGTAAATTGATGGAAGCTCGAAAAATGAGATGTTACATCCCGCATTTTCGTATGTTAAAATTTCATCGTAAGTTAATCGACGTAAGTTCGGGAATGAGAGTATTTTGGGATTATAAGTATTATGTTATTTCAAACAAGTGATAAGTTAATTCGCGAAGGTGAGAGGGTAAGAAAATCGAAGAAAATGAGTTCCGTCGAAGTTTGATAATTTGGGGATAAAATACGGTCCAAGCTATAATACCCCGTATTTATGGACTAGTACCATACAAGATACCACATGACCATAATAGTATGATGTATAAAGTATATTAAAAATAAGTATAATTTTAAGTAATTTGAGATAATTTTTAATTATGCGGGTAATTAGTTAATTAACGGGTAATGGGATATTAACTAATTAATTAATTGGTTATGGGATAAGATTAAAACCCCTCAACACCGCCACGTGGTAGCAAGACAATAACCTAACAAATGACTCTTGGTCAATTGTGGTTAGGTGGCAACATAATATAGTGATTTTAAGACACTTCATCCTAGGATTTATAATACAAAACCACATGTCATTCTCAAATACTAACATTTTCAATACTAATCAAATGTGGAGCTTTGGCAAAGTAGTAACGTTTTCAACATTTCAATACCAATCAGATATGAAGCTTTGGCAAAGATAGTAACAAAGTACTCCATCTCTAATATCTTCAAATATCAAAAGCCTTACAATTAGGCGTTAGAAATCCCTCAAAGTCTTTCAACAAAAAATTTTCAGTAACAAAACACCATTTTCTCATGTCTTGAATAAAAAGACACCGTTAATGATTAAGTCACCGTTAGCAACGAATGTTTTTGCGGTTCTAAAGGATTACGGTGTAATCCTTCTCAAGAATATAACACGAATATTTCCTTACTCCAGATATGTTAAGGCTATCCCTTCTTTCTTTTGGCATTGTCTATACGACACGAACGAAACGAGCAAATGCACAATTTTCATAAATGACTCTATTCATAGAAATATTAGGGGTGTCTATATTCTTAATTCCCCATGTAAATTATTATTATATCTTCTGTTCATGGGTCTCAGAAAAATACATATTTGATAAAATTTATCCGACAGGCATATTAATTTTATGACATTCCGAGAAAATCTTATTAACGTATTTCTTGTGCATTTCATGCATTTATACATGTACATTGACCCATGACCATATGGCGTTATATACGCATATATTATATGTATATGGGATATGGAAAAAGGTTATGGCGTTAAATACGCACCACCGCCTGATCAGCTGGTATACATTGATGATTTGCCCACAGTGGCCGAAATGATATGATGGGATGCCCTCAGAGGCTTGATGATATTATGAACACATATACCTATGCATGGTATGACATTTATATGCATATGCATGACATTATAAAAATGAAATGGTTCATAGAGCTATGCAGGCATACATGTCGAGTCTTTTACTCCATGTTTCTCTCATGTCTATTATTTACTGATTTTTATTCCTTACACACTCAGTACATTATTTGTACTGACATCCCTTTTTCCTGGGGATGCTGCATTGCATACCGGCAGGTCTCGATAGACAGGTCGAGAGTCCTCCAAGTAGGCGATCAGCTCAGCTAAAGATATTCGTGCACTCCATTTGCTCTGGAGTTGCTTGTTTTGTCAGTATGATTTAGATGTGTATGGTTTGGTATGGCGGGGCTCTGTCCCGACCTTTATGATAATTATGTACTCTTAGAGACTTGTAGACATATATCGTGTACGTGAAAGATTGTACGGCCTTGTCGGTCTATGTTTTTGAGTTTATAAATAATCATGTTGTCCTATTAGGCCCGTATATCACGTGCATATGATGAAGTAATTAGAAAGATACGTTACGTTGGTACTCGGTTGAGTAAGGTACCGGGTGCCCGTCGCGGCCCATTGGTTCGGGTCGTGACACCCGAAGGGAGGCCCTCGAGGGAGTTCATGCTCGGGGTTTTGACCTGTTGGTTGAAATCGAGAATGTCAAGGTATTCAAAGCCAAGGCTAGGAAGCTAGCTTTCCCCGAGGAGGAAGATTTTGAAAGGTCTGAAGATTCGGATAAGTCCGAAGGTGACGGAGACCTCGAAGGCGATGATGCGGCCCCAGGGAAAGACTAGGCCATTTAGGATGTTTTTGTCTTTTTCGTTTTGAGACCGTTTGGCCCTTGTAAAATTTTGTGTCGGGGTAATTTGGCCCTTGTAAAAAGAATTTTGGATATGAATATATAAGGCTTTTTTTCCCTTTCACGTCTTTTGAACTTTTCTCTTTGCTTTATTATTTGTTTTCACAAAGATCGAAATGTCTTAGCATGAAATAATTTATGTTCGAAGGTTCAAACAAACCTTGCCTTTATATTATTCTATTTTAAGGCATCCTTGGAGTTCGGTATTAACAAAGAATTACTCCCAAAGTAAGCAATTTAGATTATAGTCTGTCGAGGGTAGCCTTTTGAACCGGTTATGATAATTTTTTCGAAAGCCTTATTTTTGTTACGGGTCTCGGACATCTCTGAGCCATGTTAATATGGTCGTAGCCTTTTTAGTTCCGGTGTCGCCCATTGGGCTTGCTTTCTCAAATTATCCGGGCTTGCCTAAGATAACAGTCTCAAGTGGGGGTGGCCATGGCCTTTGAAATTCAGGGGTTGCCTTATAGGTCTTATGCTCTCGAGGTCGAATAGTTTAGACTGTCCGAGTTTATTTTCAGACGGCAATCCCCGAGTGATTGTTTGAACTCGGGTTAAGGCGACCCTTGGGATCGAAACCTTTAGGAGATCAGAAGTAGGTAATTCCTTAAGAAATGCAAAGAAAATTTTTTAAAGGACAAGATGTTTGCAAAGAAAAGACTTCTCTTTATTCTTGTGCATTATAGTAATACATGTGTACATGATTTGTGTCAGGGTTCGAGAAGTGTATATGGGAACGGTTCATTTGACTGCCTGGCCCTTACATTGAATCCTATCGATCGAGACCCTTCAATCTCGAAGTCTCTTTCCATTCTAAAATCTATATCAAAGGGTAACACCCCCAGTGCTTGGGGTTGATCGAAGAGAGGCCTCGAATGTTGTTGTGATCATCGTCACCGATTCATTACCAGCTTTCGATTCTAAGTTAGCACGATTTACTTATTGCCTCATTAAAAACCTTGCCGTAAAACCCATTTGGGACAAAACCGGTTCAAGGAAAAAAGAGTGCAACGCATGCTTTCAGTCCTAAAATATCGTATCGTCCCTTGTTGGGTACCTGCAATCGTTAGTTTAAGATGTAAAGAAAAGAAAGAACGGGGTCGTACCTTAGTAGTAATATAGCTTCAAGTGAGTTATATTTCAGTTGTTCGGTAGTTGTTCGCCGCTCATTGTTTCAAGTTTGTAGGATCTTTTTTCGGTGATCTCGATAATTAGGTACGGTCTTTCCCAATTTCCCTTCGTTCGGGTTTCGGGTGTTGAGTGTGACCTTTCTTAGTACCAAGTCCCCGGTATTGAAGTGTCGAAGGTTGGCCCTTCGATTGTAATACCTTTCGATCTACTATTTTTGTGCGGCCAACCAGACAAGGGCGACTTCGCGCCTTTAATCTAATAGCTCAAGGCTCGTACTCATAGCTTTGTCGTTTGATTCCTTTGTTGCATATCGAAATCAGATACTTGGTTCTACGACCTCGAGCGGTATCAAAGCTTCAGCACCATAAACCAAAGAGAATGAGGTAGCCCCGGTACTAGACTTCGAGGTCGTACGGTATTCCTATAAGACTTCGGGTAGCACTTCCTTCCATCTTCCTTTGGCATAGTCTAACCTCTTTTTGAGGTTTTGGAGTATGATTTTGTTGGTAGATTCAACTTTTCCATTACCACTAGGGTGATAATGTATTGATAGGAATCGTTTTGATCTAATGGTCTTCAATGAATTTGGTTACTTTATTGCCGACGAATTATTTCCCATTATCGCATGCAATCTCGGCCGGCATTCTGAATCGGCATATGTTGTGGTCGCAAATGAAATCAATGAATTCCTTCTCCTTGAACTTCTCGTACGCCTAGGCTTCCACATATTTAGAAAAATAGTCAGTCATAAACAATACAAATTAAGCCTTACTGGGTGCCCATGGGAGGGGGCCAACGATGTCCATTCCCCATTTCATGAACGGCCATGGCGACAAAACCGAATGCAGCAGCTCCCCGGGTTGATTAATCATCGGAGCGTGTTTTTGGCATTCTTCATATTTTTGAACGAACTCTTTCGCATCATTTTCCATGTCGATCTAGTAGTAACTGGCTATGACTATTTTTCGGACTAGCGATTCGGCACCTGAGTGATTTCCACAGGTACCTTCGTGGATTTCCCTCAAATCGTACTCAGTATCTCCCGACTCTAAACATATTGCAAGTGGCCCATCGAATGTTCTTCTGAAAAGAGTTCCGTCTTTGGACAGGCTAAATCGGGCTGCCTTTGTACGTATGGCCGTTGATTCTTTTGGATCCGAGGGCAGTTTACCGGTCCTGAGATATTCCATGTACTTATTCCTCCAGTCCCAAGTTAGGCTCGTTGAGTTAATCTCGGCGTGGCCTTCTTCCACCACTGATCTCATAAGTTGTACGACTTCTCCCGAGTTGAACTCATCGTCTTCGATTGACGACCCCAAGTTAGCGAGGACATCGGTCTCGCTATTTTGATCTCGAGGTACATGTTGTAGAGTCCATTCTTTGAACTGATATAATGTCACATGTAACTTGTCCAAGTATCTTTGCATTAGTTCTTCTCTGACCTCGAATGTTCCATTTACTTGGTTTACCACAAGGAGGGAATCGCACTTGGCTTCGAACACCTATGCTCCCAAACTTTTGGCTAGTTCAATGCCACTCATATTCGTCCTCATTGTTAGTCAATTTCACAGTCTTAATAGATTCTCTAATTATATTACTTGTCGGTGGCTTTAGTACGATGCCAAGTACGAACCCTTTTGCATTTGAGGTGCCATCCGTAAAGAGGGTCCAGATTCTCGAGAAAGTTCCTATGTTAACCAATAGCTCTTTTTTAACCTCGGGTATTAGGGTCGGCGTAAAGTCGGCCACAAAGTCTGTCAAAATTTGAGACTTGATGGCGGTTCGAGGTCGGTATTCAATATCGTACCCATTATTTCTACGGCCCATTTGGCCAACTGGCCCAAGAGTTCGGGCTTATGCATAACGTTTCTCAATGGGTAAGTAGTTACGAAACATATGGGGTGACACTGGAAGTACGGTTTAGCTTCCTAGGAGCGAGCGTCAGTTTTTCTAGGTGAGGGTACCTAGTTTCGGCCTCACCTAAGGTTCTACTAACATAGTAAATTGGAAATCGCGTACCTTGCTCTTCTCGAACTAGGACTCCACTTACCGCTATCTCCGAGACCGCCAAGTACAAATACAATTATTCATCTATTTTTGGTGTGTGAAGCAGTGGTGGGCTCTATAAGTACCTCTTGATTTCCTCCAAAGCTCGTTGGCATTCCGGGGTCCACAAGAAATTATTCTTCTTCTTCAATAGTGCAAAGAATCGGTGACTCTTGTCGGATGACCTCCAAATAAATCGCCCCAGGGCGGCTATGCGCCCGGTTAACCTTTGTACGGCCTTCACGTTGTCTATAACCATGATATCTTTGATGGATTTGATCTTATCAAGATTAATCTCGATTCCCCGATTGGATACCATGAATTCGAGGAACTTACTTGACCCAACTCCAAACGCACATTTTTCCGGGTTCAACTTCATATTGTATCACTTCAGTATGCTGAAGGTTTCCTACAAATGTTTTAAATGGTCCTCTACTCGCAGGGACTTAACTAACATGTCATCAATGTAAACATCCATTGATTTTTCTATTTGTTCCTCGAACATCCGATTTACTAGGCATTGGTATGTGGCACCGGCATTTTTTAATCCAAACGGTGTTACGTTGTAACAGTGTGTGTCGTATTTAGGGATGAAAGAAGTTTTTTCTTGATCACCCGGGTCCATCCGTATTTGGTTATACCCAGAATAGGCATCGAGAAAACTGAGGGTCTCGTGTCCGGCCGTGGCATCTATCATACGATCGATGTTGGGCAAAGAAAAAGAGTCTTTAGGACATGACTTATTCAAATCTTTGTAGTCTACACACATTCTTAGTTTATTCCTTTTTTTAGGGACTGCCACTACGTTTGCTAACCAATCCGGGTATTTAACCTCCCGAATAGACCCTATTTTAAGAAGTTTAGATACCTCATCCTTGATGAAAGCATGCTTGATCTCGGACTGGGGTCTCCTCTTCTATTTGACCGGATGAAACTTCGGGTCCATGCTCAGCTTGTGAGTGGTTATCTCCGGTGGGACAAGCAAAACAATCTTAGTTAGTTATAAGAAATTGAATGAGTTTTTTCCTGAGCTCGGAGCTTAACCCCGTGCCCATTTATACCTTTTGATCAGGCAAGCGTTCTCGCTGTATCACTTGTTCCAGCTCTTCGACCGTCAATTTAGTGGCGTCATAATCATCGGGGGCTATAAAAGATCTGGGAATCCCATAATCATCATCCTCGGCTTCCCTTTATTTGTCCGAATCTGCCGAGGATGGTATCAGTGGGACCATCTGGATCGGATCCTTCGGTATTGAGATTGCAGACGCTGGTATTACCTCCTAGATCGCGAATATTTCCTTTGCAGTCGGTTGTTCACCGTAGACTGTTTTGACTTTGCCAGGTGTTGGGAATTTCAGTGCCTGGTGCAGTGTCGAGGGCACCGCCCTCATGTTGTTGATCTATGGCCTCCCAATAAAGCGTTGTACCTCATGTCTCCTTCGATCATAAAATATTTAGTCTCCCGGATAGTCTCGACGGTGTTTACCGGTAATGTTATTTTTCCCTTAATGGTCTCACATGCTATATTGAATCCATTTAGAACTCGAATTGCAGGCACGATTTGATCTTGTAGACCGAGTTGCTACACAACCCTTGATCGAATGATGTTGGCTGAGCTACCTATACCAATTAACACACATTTAACCCAAATGTTATTTACAAGTACAGATATTACCAATGCATCATTGTGAGGCTACACGATCTCTTCCGCATCCTCATCGTTGAAAGATAAAGTTCCTTCCGGAATGTAGTCTCGAGTGTGTTTCTCCTTAGTGATAGATACATTGGTGCATTTCAACGTCGGCCCCTTTGGGATATCGACCCCACCGATGATCATGTTAATGACATGCTGAGGTTCTTCTTGTTCTTCATGTTTGTTAGAATCCCTGTTCCTGAAATGATACCTGGCTCGGTCACTCAAGAATTCTCGAAGGTGCCCATTATTGAATAGACGGGCTACCTCATATCTCAGTTGTCGACAATCTTCTGTTCTATGGCCGTGAGTGCCATGATATTTGCATATCTAGTTAGGATCCCTTTGAGTTGGATTAGACTGTAGAGGCCGAGGCCGTTTAGTATCTTTGATGCGCCCGATAGCTGATACGATGACGGCAACATCGACATTAAAGTTGTATTCTGATAGCCTCGATCATCTTCGACTCTGATTTTCGATTGACACCGGTTATGCACGTCGGCCCATGTAACGGCCGAGTATTGTATTAGGTTCTGCTTCAGCTGCTGTGAAGCCACCGAGCTTCGAATATTGAGTCCTTGAGTGAAAGCTTGAAAAGCCCAATCATCAGCGACCGGCGACAGATATATTCGTTCTATTTGAAACCGGGACACGAATTCCCTGAGCATATCGTTATCCCTCTGTTTGACTTTGAAAAGGTCTGATTTCCTAGTCTCGACCTTGATGGCACCAACATGTGCTTTTACGAAAGAGTCTACAAGCATAGCAAATGAGTCAATAGAATTAGGAGGTAAATTGTGATACCATATCATAGCTCCCTTTGACAGGGCCTCCCCAAATATTTTCAGCAGAACAGACTCGATATCGTCATCCTCCATGTCGTTCCCTTTGATGGCACATGTATAAGAGGTCACATGCTCGTTTGGGTCGGTCGTTCCATTATACTTTGGTATTTCGGGCATACGGAATTTTTGGGGATGGGCTTCGGAGCCGCGCTTGGAGGGAACGGTTTTTGCACGAATTTCCTGGAATTCAGTCCTTTCAATATGGGATGTGCTCTTGGGATTTGGTCTACCCTGGAGTTGTAGGTCTCCACCCTTTTGTTGTTAGTTTCGATTTTCTTCTCCTTTGATGTTATCCGCTTTCTCAGCTCCTCGAGCATCTTTATAATCTCGGGGCTAGCCCCCGATTCATGTTCATTTGACCTTTCTATGAACGGTTCATCCTTGCGGGTGACTTCCCGTGGCGGATCAGGTTCGACCCTTCTCAGTGCGCGTCTCTGGTTCTGCAATTGAGCTATTTCCGCCTGTTGAGCCTATAGTATTTCGAAGATCAACCGTAGACTAATTCCGTCTCCTTCAACATTTTTTGTGTTTCGAGTTGCCGATCGGGCTCCGCCACAAATGCTATTTTTGGGGTCGGTAAGCAAGTTTGAATCAATAGCCATATGTGAATTAGCGCCAATCGGGTCTTCGATCGGAATTCCAGTGGGATCAGCAGGTAGTACCTCGTTTCCAGGCGCTATGTTGTTATTTTCACCTTGATGACCAGACTCGTTGTGAACATGCAGGGGTGCTGATTGAGAGCTCGACATTTTGTATTTTAGCCTGGAATCAAAGACACTTCAAAGAGCAAGCGTAAAGCTGTGTGTGTTATGAAAATTCGTATCAAATAACCACTATTATCCTTAGCCCCACAATGGGCGCCAAACTATTTACCCTCAAAATCAGATAACAATTAAATTTATACGTGATTTTAATGATACGAGATCTAACTTGATACAAAATGAGAAATTAGATTAATACTGAAATAATCGATGAAAAGGTAAATGCAAAGCACACAAGTTGAACAATCTTAGCCTTGAAAGTTGATCACCTCTGAGTCAAAAATGCTTTAATCGATGCCGGAACATAATGATGAGATAATAAGAACTAGAAATAATAGTATATTGCTTAGTAATGCGTGTTACAATATCCTTAATAAATTGTCAGACCGCCTTTATATAGTAGAGAAGTCTTATTCTAGGTACATTTCTATAAAAAGTAAAAATCTCTTGATTCACTTATTACCAGTTCCTTATTGATACGTGCGGAGATTCTCACCGTAATATCCGTCCAGTCACGGATATTTTGGTCTTCTGTTAGTTATCCTCAAGCTCGTTCGAGACTAAGGTCGACACCGGACCCATTTTTTCTCGAAGGTGGGTTTTCCGACCTCGGGTTCTAGTTCGGTAAAACTCGAGGTCGATCTTCGGTCCGTGGTCGCGATGTTCCAAACCTAATCTACCAAGTTGAGGTCTAGCGCGACTTCCACCGTATACAAGGTCATGTAAACCTTTTTAATAATAAAATGTCAAATGACTCGAACGATGCATTATTTATGTCTTTGGATATGTGATGTTTCCGTGTTCCCGAATCACTGTATGGGATCTGAAGAACTTGTCTGTACTTTGTAAATTACTGGCCAATTGTTTTTAATATTTAAATACAACTTATGCCTCACTATATATAGTTGACCTTTTGGGGTACCTCTAGTTCGGTAATGGGACAGGCCCCCGACATTTTAAGTGAAAAAAGTATGTAAAGAAAGACTCGGAATTTTAAAATTAGAAGAAATGGAATTAGGTGTATACTTACATGTTCTTTATAGACATGTTGTTTTCAATTATAACTATAAAGTAATTTCTTTTTCTACTTAATTCAATAGTTCTATTTCCTAAAGAAAGACTCAGATTTTTAAAATTGGAAGAAGTTGACTTAAGTGTAATTTTTTTTTTGTTTCCTACTCGGTGTTCGATACCCGTATTGGAGCCCGACTATATCCGAATTCGTGCCGCGTAGGGTCCCATTCGGGAGGAAGCGCTCCCCTTCCATACATACAGCTCGAACCCGAGACCTCTGGTTAAGGGAAGAGCAGCCTAATCCGCGCTTCACATCCTTTGATGATAAGTGTAAACTTTTCATGTTCTTCATAGACAAGTTGTTTTCAATATTAAAATAATTTTCTCTTTCTACTTTTTCAATTTTTCTATTTCCTAAAAGGAAAACTCATATTTTTAAAATT
Source organism: Nicotiana otophora (assembly GCA_000715115.1). NCBI lineage: Eukaryota > Viridiplantae > Streptophyta > Magnoliopsida > Solanales > Solanaceae > Nicotiana > Nicotiana otophora. The sequence goes on from AWOL01S0038173.1 coordinate 97,356, forward strand.
TGAAGAAATACTTAGGTGTATACATTTCAACTAGAGGAGGTCACAGTTTGAAAAAAATCGAAATTTAAACTGAAATTATTTTTATTTTTTTTGAATTTTCGGATTATAGATTGAATTTGGATTTAATTTTTAAAATTATTGGATTTCCGATTAAATTTTTGATTTGGCAATTTGAATTTTTGTATATTCGGAATTTGCATATCTTATATTTATCCCTACTCATTAGACATTAGCTAGCCTATTAACCAAACACTAATAAGTCAATACCATACTCATTAGACATTACTACATACATCCAGTACTGCAAATACTATTTAGGCAAATTTATATGGATACTTTCTTTGAATGTTTAATTTCTTGAGAAGAAAAATAAGAAGCACAAATTATAGTCTCAAAATCAAAATATACAAACCAATTAATTCGAATAGAATTTATAAAATTTAATCCAATCTGAACTTATATGGATTAAATTTGAATTGTAATTTTGTTTAATCCGAAAACCAAAAAATTCAGACTAAAACTTTTATATCCAATCTACATTGTCCGAACACACATCCCTAGTTTCATTATTACAGACTCAGCTCCTTGAAATTATGGATTTATTACTTAAGTTGATGTTGTGAATCAACATATTGCTTCCAACAACTCATGCCGCTTAATGCATATGATGCGCCACTTTTCTAGTCATAACATAATGCCCTTGCAACAGCTCATATGGGGCAACAACACTTGAAATGGCCAGAGGTTACACACAACTCAAGTTGTCCAAAAACCAGAAGTGTGGAATTCTTTGGCTGTGTACTACGCACAACTCAATTTGCTTCAAGCAGCATTTATAGTCTTTCGAAAAAATAAGGTAATAAAAGTAAGTGGTTAAAAGCGTGAAATGTTAAAGAGTAATTTAAAGTTGGAGTGAAAAACTTAAATTATTTAAGATTTGATATCTGATAGTTTATTTTATTCAATTCTAAATAGGATTTAAAGTCAGAATTATATAGGAATAGGTTCTCCAGTTTCTAGTTAGTAAATTTCATACTATTATGAATAAAATTATTGCTAATTATTTTCATGTATACTGAATTTGAGAGAATAAAGGTTGAGATCATTAAAAGAAGTATTGAGATTCATAATATTTCGAGTAAATTTATTTATTATGTGCGTAGAATTTGGAGAACTTATGGAGAATTATTTTTCTGAGTAAATTATTTTCTATCATATTGATACTGTAACGACCTGACCGGTCATTTTGAGCATTTGAATTCCTTTCAGCTGTTTGAAGTCTTGAGTAGGTCCAAATGACGTATTAGGACTTGTTTGAATCATTGGTTTTGATTGTCAGATGATTCGGGATCGATTCGGAAGAGAGATTCTCATGTTAGAAGTTTTGAGTTAGAATAGTTGACTAAGTTTGACTTTCCCGTATTTGACCCCGGATCGGAGTTTTGATGGTTCCGTTAGGTCCGGGTGGTAATTTTGGACTTGGGCGTATGCCCGGATTTGCATTTGGATAATTCTAGGAGGTTTCGGCACGAATTGGAGAAAATTAGAAATTTGAAGGTTTGGAAGGTTCATAAGTTTGACCGAGAGTTGACTTTGATGATATCAGGTTCATATTGTGGTTCCAGGAATTGGAATAGCTTCGTTATATCATTTGGGACTTGTGTGCAAAATTTGAGTTCATTCCGGGTTGATTTGATATGTTTCGGCACGAGCTTTTTAAAGTTAAAAGTTCAAAAGTTCATTGAGTTCGATTCGAGGTACGATTCATGATTTTGATATTGGTATGGGTGATTTGAGGTCTCGAGTAGGTCCGTGTTATGTTTTGACACTTATCGGTATGTTCGGATGGGATCCCGAGGGGCTCGGGTAAGATACGGACGTGGTTCAGATCATCTTCGTCTCATGTTTCATTGGTGAAGCAGGCCTGGAGCTGGTACTTGCGCATTTTCAGAGGTTTGGACGCAGATGTGAGTCCGTAGATGTGGACGTAGTATCCTTGAAGCGAAGGTAGCTATAACAATCCGACCGGTCGTTTTGAGCATTTGCATACCGTTCAGCTATTTGAAGTCTTGAGCAGCATCGTATGATGTATTATGACTTGTGTGAATCGTCGGTTTTGATTTTCAGGTTATTCGAAATTGATTTGGAAGAATGAATTTTATGATTGAAGCTTTAGAGTTGGAAGAGTTGACCGAGTTTGGATTTTTAGTATTTGACCCCGGAACGGAGTTTTGATGGTTCTGTTAGGTCCGGATGGTGACTTTGGACACGAGCGTATTTGACCCCGGAACGAATTTGCATTTGAATATTTCTAGAAGGTTTCGACACTAATTGGCAAAGGTTAGAAATTTGAAAGTTTAGAAAGTTTATAAGTTTGACCGAGAGTTGACTTTGAGGATATCAGATTCGGATTGAGATTCCGGGAATTGGAATAGCTTCGTTACGTCATTTGGGACTTGTGTGCAAAATTTGAGTTCATTCCGAGTTAATTTGATATGTTTCGACGCGGATTTTGAAAGTTGAAAGTTCAAAAGTTCGTTAAGTTTGATTTGAGGTGTGATTCATCGTTTCAATATTGTTATGTGTGACTTGAGGCCTCGAGTAGGTCCGTGTTATGTTATTGGACTTGTTGGTATGTGCGGACGGGGTCCCGAGAGGCTCGGGTGAGTTTCGAATAGGTTTGGGTTTGTGTTGCGCTCGTTTTGATGTTTCAATGTCATTTCTTCAAGAATATATGGTACCACATTAAGCAAATATGCTCCAATTTCTATTTTGATTTAAGCATTAGATCCGTATCGTAATTTTGGAGCCATAACAACTGGAATCATCAAGTTTCAACATCGTATGAGGAATTTATGGTCATTTTACTAAGAATTAGGTTGCCTGATTTTTTTCCCACATTAATCATGCAATTGCCATTGACTTCGTATTTAAAAATCTGTAAACCAACATATCTCCTTCATTATAAGGTCAAATGGAGTGATTAAACAGTCTAATTTGACTGAAATTTCATAAGGAATCCATTGGCGGCATTAAAAGCGAGTTTTGGGATCGTTTAGCATAAGAAACGAGGCAGAATAGCTGGGCAAAAAAATTTAATATCGAGGGTTTGTTCATCTGGTCATATTTTGAGTTGGGGAGCTCGGATTTGGGCAATATTTTAGGCGATTATATGAATTGGTGTAACTGTTCTCGATACGGTTTTGGTTATATTTCATGAATCTATCTTCGTTTTTGGTAATTGGATTATGAATTTTAAAGAGAAAATTGGGGGGTTTTGTCCAAAGTTCCATATAGTAATATTTTAAGTTTTGAACATCGATTCGGAGTCAGATTTGGGTGAAATTAGTATGGTTGGACTCGTAATTGAATGGGTTACCCGATTTTGTGAGTTTTTCGGGTTTCGAGGTACGGTCCTGGGTTTGACTTTTTGGTTGACTTTAGGGTTGTTTATTAAAGATTCGACGTTTATCATTAGGCATTGTTTTCTTAGGCATGATTTGATGTTCTTGAGTTGATTTTGGATAGTTTTGAGCCTTTCAGAGGTCGGTACGCGTGGGATAACATTTTTGGAGCATCACTTGCCTTGCTCGGTATTGGATTTGACTTGTTCGAAATAAGTAACACTTCTAATTTGGTGTTGTGGGTATGAAACCTCGAATTACGTGTTATGTGATTGATGTTAAGGTGACACGCATGCTAGGTGATGGGTGTGTGGGCATGCACCGTGTGAATTGTGATTTAGTCGATTTCATGGAATTGCGTAGATATCTTATCTGAACATTTTTACTGTACTCTGTGTTAGAGCACTTGAATTGTATAGAAATCATGTTTAGGCTATATGTTGGTACTATTCGGACCCATAGTGGTCGTTCTTTGTTGTTGAGTTATTTGCCTAATTGCAGTTATGTACTTAGTTACATTCATTATTACATATCATATCTCAGCCTCTGTTATTGTATATTATCACATCTCGTATCATTGATTTGGGCTGCTTAGCATGAGTGTTGTGAGCCCAAGAGAATGGAGAGATTGATGACTAAGTGAGGCCGAGGGCCTGTTGTGAGTGATATTTATGGGATCGGGTTGCACGCAGCAGCATGCTTTATTTATTCATGCCAGGATGTAGCTTATTATAGCGCTTGGGTTGGATCGGCCCCCCGGAGTCTGCACATCTGCCCTTAGCTGGATTTGCCCTATACAGTGCTGAGTGACTGAATGTCAGTTGCTATTGATTTTGGGCTGGATTTGCCCTTTACAGTATTGACTGACTGAGTGTGAGGATTTATTCATGTTTGTTTGGGCCGGATCTGCCCTGTACAATGCTGAGTACTATGCTTGATGAGTGACAAAGTGAGACCATGAGATTGAGTACTCTAAGAGTGTAGTTACATGAGTTCATCACTGAGATACATTGCATTGACATGCATACTTGAGATACAGGCATAGAGATGCACTCTCCTCATGTTGTACGGTATTGTGTCGTTCATGACTTCACATACACATTGACATGTAGGCATAGAGATGTATTTTCGTCATGCTATCTAAGAAATGAACATCTTATTTATTGTTGAAAGATGATTTTTGGGAAACTCACAATGTTTTACCTTACTCATATGTCCATGGTGCTTTCTGGTGAAAGATTTGGGATTTACTGTTATACTTGAAAAGCATGCCTATTTTCCATAACTGTAAACGAGTTGAGCATCTTATCTCCGAGATATTTTCTTGTACCATTTTTATTATATTGTTGTGAATTGTGATTGGTTATTAGAGTTGGACCCTGACCCATGTCCCATATCATCACTACTTTCAGCCTAAGGTTAGTTTTGTTACTTATTGAGTACATGGGGTCGGTCGCACTCATACTACACTTCTGCGCCTTACGTGCAGATATTGGATGTTGATGTTGCTGAGTATGGCGGAAGCTGGATTGGAAGATGTACCTGTGTTCCAGTCATAGCTGCCTCTTGATCTTGGTAGCTTTACTATTTCAAATCTGTTCATGTATATTTCAAACAGATGGTGTATTTTTTTTAAACCAGTTTTGAAACTCTATATCTTAGAAGCTCATGAATTGTATTACCAGTCCTTGGGGAATTCTTTGTATAAAGGCAGTTGTATTATCTTTTCTTCTTTTAATAAATCTCATTAAATTGGATAGTTAGTTATTGGCTTACGTACCGGGTTGGGTTAGGTGCCATCACGACTAGTTGGATTTTGGATCGTGACAAGTTGGTATCAGAGCTCTAGGTTCATAGGTTCTACAAGTCATGAGGAAGTGTCTAGTAAAGTCTTGTGGATCGGTACGATGACGTCCATACCTATCTTCAAGAGGCTACAGGGGCATTTAGGATAAACTTCCCATCTTTCTTTCCTTATAGTGCGACATTAATTCAGATCGAAGCGTAACTCTTTGAATTCTTTCCAGGCATTCGTATGCGCATGTGAGCACTCGGTATCGGTTGTGCATCGACGGCTTATGATTCCATGGATGATGTGCGAGATGTGATTTCTATGTGCTGATGATAGGCCAGTCTGGAAGACTTGAGGCCGGGTTATGACTGTTGCTTGAGCATGGGGATTTTGGTTGTGTGAGCACGTGCTTTTGGACTTGTAAGTCTGGTAGTGTCCCTATTAGTGGGATTTGTGGCTCGATGAGTGGCCGGTTGTCCATATGATGATTATATTGCGACTGTGGGATGTGTTCAGATGGTTTTGATATGACGGTAAGAGTTTGCTTGAGATGTGAAAACAACTATTGGGTGCTTGATTTTGTTTGGGATATGAAAAGGGCTATTGGGTGCTTGATTTTATTTGGGATGTGGTGTATAGTCTCGAGTTATGAGTGTATTGAAGGATCTTTCATGTTATTTAACTGTGGAACAAATTAGATTTTCATGTCTTGTTGTGAGTTCAGACTCAGGAAGATTAAGTGATGGCATAATAATTGTGGCTATGAAGGGGTATAGAGAAATGTCAGTTTGAGGCTAAGTAGGTGGATTATAACCTGTGAGGTGATCTACGGATGTGTGATTTTTATGATGTTGTGGGGAGGCTTTCTTTTCTACCAGTGGGTTATATTTGTGTGATCTAAGTTTTGATCAATTTTAATAGTTGACCTGACCATCATGAGGATGTATGCGAGGTTTGTAGATGATTTCAGGTATTAGATGGCTTGTGTTACATGAGCTTATGAAGGATTGAGTTGAATTTCGGTGCGGGATCATGTCAGTAGTAGAGTAGGGGTATTATGAGTTCTCTAGTATTTTGTTATATGGCTTAGAGTCAAGTGGGGGAGTCTGCTATCGACGATTTTAATACATGGTTATGTGTTGTACTGGGTTCAGTTTGAGGCATACTTGTGAATCGGATATGACTTGCAGAGGTTAAGAGTGAGGATGACTCGAGTAAAGGAATTTCTGGATATGGGTTATGTTACACTTTATGGGTATATGGGAATCATGAAATGATTGAGTTGTTATGTATGAGGGATGTAGTGCGCATGTAGTATGAATTTGATCGGCTGTGTTAAAGTAGGGTTACTTCCTTCGGTGTAGTTGTGCTAATGGGGCATGGGTCGTTTGGCCCGTTTGGGCGGTGCATTTGAGATTTGAGCAGAATAGATGACTCTCGAGAAGGTTCTAAGAGGTTCAAGATTTATATATAGCAATTGAGAATTTTTTCGGATTTGTATATGGCTAGGATATGAGATTTACATTGGATGGTATCGAGACTCGTGTTATTTCTATATCACTATGGATTCTACATTTCCATATAAGAAAGAAAAAGAATAATTTTAAATTCACGGAATGTCTCTTTAGTGTGGGTATCTCAGTTGTGGTACTTCTGGGATGCTTAAGAGGGAATACAACAACTTATGGATTTTAAGGCATGTGGTTTATGTTAGGACCTTTTCTAGTGAGTTTTGGGTAAGGATCGTGGTGTTCTGGCAAGGAGAAGTATCAACTTGAAGGCAATTCAAAAGAAACTCGGAGAAACAGGGCAACTTCGCAGTAGGTTCGATCAGTATGATAAAGGTATGCTCGGTCCTTTTGATTCTTATGATATGGTGCGTCCCTACGGGTGATTTGTGGAAATACTCTCGGGTTTGGCGACATGCATGGCTTGGTTGAGTCAGAGAGATTCAGTTCTGATGGCTTGGTTACGTGTTAATGTGTTTCGAAGAGTTTTTGATAGTTTCTACCACAGATTGAGATGGATATTTCCTACTGGTGTGAGGAGCATGATGCGTATTATGATTTTCTCCTGGATGGGATCAATGGAAGGTTTCTGACTGATCAGTTATGTATTCTACTGGTGACTCAGAGCTGATTATGATGTCCTCGTACTTCTCATATGATGGCATGACAGATGCGGTGTGTTGTGTGGGATTGAGATTTGCATATGCAAGTAAACGATTTAGTTTCAAAAGAAAGGTCATGAGTTCATGCAGCAGAAACAATTTTGGATGTCAGCACTAATTGGTAGTTCCTAAGATGGGTGTGCATTTCAGAAGGCGCACTGTGTTCTGACTTACGGATGCTTCATTGGTATTGCGGTACTCGCCTGGTTGATCGAATATTGATAGTTAGTTTTTGTTATGTGGAACGAAATAATTATAGGAGTATTCATCGTGGTATGATCGTGTATGAGAGACGTGTTAGACATTCGAGCGGTGGATTTGGGATCAGATGCGGTGATTCGTGTGTTCTTTGGATTTGGAGATTGGTAGTTCTCAAAAGCAGGTTTTTTCATGGTTGCAGACTGTGAAGATGTGGCCAAAGCTAGCCAAATGATACTATATCTTATGGTTAGATCATTGTGGACCTTCAGAGTGTTAATTACTATTTGTGGATGACCATGGTTGATTTGGGGGCCCTTTGGTAGGCCTAATGAGGATGTGTATTCTACACCAGGTCGGATTGGTTGGCACTGTACTGCTGTTGTTGAGGGATGTGCCATTCGGTTAGTGTGAGCTTATTCGTGTCTGATATTTTCTATGAGTTACTCTTCTATGCTACGTGGAGTTGTGATGCATTGGTTACATGCACACATGGTGTGGTTCTATTTGGGCCATATAGCGAAATTTGAGCGGGATGGATATTAGGGACTGTGGTATTGTGTTATTTATTACTCCGTGGTTATGGTCATGCACCTTGGGCACTTGATGTCGAATTGCACATGGTTCTTGATTTTGGGCATGGTAGCTTAAGGTATTTCATATGGACCAGTGTTTGGATGGGGTCACGCATTGCAGTAGAGATATGTTGAGATATGATCCTTTGTGTTAGATTCGTGTGTCTTGATTCTACTATGTATGATGGACTCATGGCATTCCGGTTATGGTGGTACTTGTTGAACTTGCAGGACGATTCTTTCGTTTGAGTCATTTGTTTTCCATGTTGAGTACATTTGAATTGTTGCTTATTGGTGCGCAAATTGCATGATTGTGGCGTTAGGTTGTATTGGTGTGGCATGTCAAAAGAATTGTTGTGTTTGATGAGATAAGATCAATGGACCTAGAATGGATACTATCTGATTTGATTACTGTATATATGGAGGAATAATATCGGAAGTCGGCTTAGGATTTGTCTTGGTTCTGATTGGATGAGAGAGGGCTCCATGACTTGTTGATCTAATAAGTGGTTAAGAGTTTATGCGTGTTTCTTTCATCAACGACATTGTACGAAGGTTTTGGAACGAGGTTTGGTTTAATATGAGGTTCATTACCGGTATTGGGTGTGTTTTGAGCAGCTACTATGGTCAAAAGTTATTGTTGTAAGCATCTGAGTTATGTGGTACACCATGTGATTACATCTTGGGTTATGATTATGGCTCGATACAGCTTGTTCAGACTTATATGGTGTGTAGGTGCGAGATTCGGGTATTGTAAGGAATTCTCGATGTGGAAATTGGATTCTAAGTTTTACAGTCTAAGGTTGGAATAATGATCTTCAGTTATGTTGTGTTCTCAAGCTTATATGGATTAGGGTGACGTGGTATCACCCTCGGGTATGTGCACGGTAAGGTTACACGGCGGTTTGATGGCTTTGGAATGACTTTTGGCACGTTCGAGGACGAACGTATGTTCAAGTGTGGGAGGATGTAACAACCCGGTCGGTCATTTTGAGCATTTGCATTCCGTTCAGCTATTTTAAATCTTGAGCAGCATCGTACGATTTATTATGACGTGTGTGAATCGTCAATTTTGATTTTCAGGTTATTCCGAATTGATTGGGAAGAATGAATTTCATGATTGAAGTTTTAGAGTTGGAAGAGTTGACCGAGTTTGACTTTTTAGTATTTGACCCCGGAATAGAGTTTTGATGGTTTTGATTGGTCCGGATGGTGATTTTGGACTTGGGCATAAGCCCAGATTTGCATTTGGATATTTCTAGAAGGTTTCAGCACTAATTGGCAAAAGTTGGAAATTTGAAGGTTTAGAATGTTCATAAGTTTGACCGAGAGTTGACTTTAAGGATAACGGATTCGGATTGTGGTTTCAGTAATTGGAATAGCTTTGTTACGTCATTTGGGACTTCTGTGCAAAAGTTGAGTTCATTCTGATATGTTTCGGCATGTGTTTTGGAAGTTGAAAGTTCAAAAGTTCATTAAGTTTGATTTGAGGTGCGATTCATCGTTTTCATATTGTTATGTGTGATTTTAGGCCTCAAATAATTTCGTATTTTGTTATGGGATTTATTAGTATGTTCGAACGGGGTCCCGAGGGGCTCGGATAGGTTTGGGTTGTGTTGTGCTCATTTTGATGTTTCGACGTCGTTTCTTCAAGAACAAATGGTACCACATTAAGCGAATGAGCTCCAATTTCTATTTTGATTGAAGCATTAGATCCGTATCGTAATTTTTGAACCATAGCAACTGGAATTATCAAGTTTCGACATCGTATGAGGAATTTATGGTCATTTTACTAAGAATTGGGTTGCATGATTTTTTTTAGATTAATTATGCAATTGCCATTAATTTCGTATTTATAAATTTATACTATTTTCAAATATTGAAACCAACATATCTCCTTCATTATAAGGTCAAATGGACTGATTCAAAAACCTAACTTGACTGACATTTTATAAGAAATCCATTAGAGGTATTAAAAGTGAGTTTCAGGATTGTTTGGCATATGAAACGAGGCAGAACAACTAGGCAAAAATATTTAATATCGAGGGTTTGTTCATTTCGTCATATTTTGAGTTGGGCAGCTCGGATTTGGGCAATATTTGAGGCGCTTTTTACCATATGGATTGGGGTAAGTGTTCTCTACTCGGTTTTGGTTATATTTCGTGAATCTATTTTCTTTTATTGTAATTAGATTGTGAATTTTAAAGAAAAAATTAAGGGGTTTTGTCCAAAGTTTCATATACTGAATTTTTTAGTTTTGAACATCGATTCGGAGTTGTATTTGGGTGAAACTAGTATGGTTGGAGTTGTAACTAAATGGGTTGTCGGATTTTGTATGTTTTGTCGGGTTCTGAAGTGCGAGCCCGGGTTTGACTTTTTGGTTAACTTTGGGGTTTTGATTAAAGATTTGATCTTTATCATTTGGAATTGTTTCCTTAGGCATGATTTGATGTTCTTGGGTTGCTTTTGGCTAGTTTCGAGCCTTTCGGAGATCAGTACGTGCGGGACGGCATTTTTGGAGCATTGATTGGCTTGCTCGGTATTGGATTTAGCTTGTTAGAGGTAAGTAACACTTTTTAAACTTGGTGCTGAGGGTATGAAACCCCGAATTATGTGTTATATGATTGATGTGGAGGTGATGCGCATTCTAGGTAAGGGGCGTGTGGGCGTGCACCAGGTGAATTGTAATTTAGTCGATTCCATGGAACTGCGTAGCTATCTTATCTGAACATTTTTATTGTACTCTATGTGTTAGAGCACTTGAGTTGTAAGTTATGCTAGAAATTATGTTTAGGCTATATGGTGGTACTATTGGGACACACAATGGTCATTCTTTGCTGTTGAGTTATTTGCCTAATTGCAGTTACTTCCTCAGTTACATTCAACATTACGTATCATATCTCAGTCATTGTTATTGTATATTGTCACATCTCGTATCATTGATTTGGGCTGCTTAGCATGTGTGTTGTAAACCCGAGAGACTGGAGAGATTGATGACCGAGTGAGGCCAATGGCCTGTTGTGAGTGATATTTATGGGATAGGGATGCACGCCGTAGCAGGCTTTATTGATTCATGCCAGGATTTGGCTTATTATAGCGATTGGGTTGGATCGGCATGTCCGGAGTCTGCACATCCACAGTGGGCGCAGTTGCTAGCGATTATTTATATTTGGGCTGGATCTGCCCTAAACCTTTATATTTGGGCTGGATTTGCCCTGTATAGTACTGAGTGACCGAATGCCAGTTTTTATTGATTTTAGGCTGGATCCGCCATGTACAGTGCTGAGCACTGAGAGTGATGAGTGAGAGAGTGAGACCATGTGATTGAGTACTCTTAGAGTGTGGGTATATGAGTTCATAACTGAGATGCATTGCATTTGACATGCATACTTGAGATACAAGCATATAGATGCACTCTCCTCATGTTGTACGGTATTGCGTCATTCATGACTTCACATACACATTGACATGTAGGCATAGAGATGTATTTTTCTCATGCTATCTGAGAAATGAAACATCTTATTTATTGTTGAAAGATTGATTTTGGGAAAATCATAGTTTTCAAACTTACTCATATGTCCTTGGTGTTTTCCGGTGAAAGACTTGGGATTTACTGTTATACTTCAACGCATGCCTATTTTTTGTAACTGTGAACGAGTTGAGCATTTTATATTTGAGTTATTTTCTTGTACCATTTTTATTATATTGTTATGAACTATGGCTGGTTATTGGAGTTGGACCCTGACCCATGTCCCAGCTTATTACTACTTTCAATCTAAGGTTAGGTTTGTTACTTATTGAGTACATGGGGTCAGTTCTACTCATACTACACATCTGCACCTGGGTGCAGATGTTGGATGTTGATGTTGCTGAGTACGGCGGGAGTTGAATTTGAAGATGTACCTACGTTCCAGCCATAGTTGCCTCTTGATCTTGGTAGCTTTAGTATTTCAAATCTGTTCATGTATATTTCAAACAGATGGTGTATTTTATTTCAATCTAGCTTTGTAAACTCTATATCTTAGAAGCTCATGATTTGTACTATCAGTCCTTGGGGAATTCTTTGTACAAATGCAATTATATTATCTTTTCTTCTCTTAATAAATCTCATTAAATTGGATAGTTGGCTATTGCTTACCTAGCGGGTTGGGTTAGGTGCCATCACGAATAGTTGGATTTTGGGTGGTGACAGTAGCATGTGGTTGAACAGTCGCAGGTGCGGGGGGTTGGGCCGCATCTGCGAAGGCGCTGAAGTGAGGAACCGGGGCGCATAAGCGAAAAAGGGCGTAGGAGCGGATAGGTGCTCTCACCTGCGATGTCGTAGAAGCCGAAGTATTTCCGCAGGTGCGAGGGGTCGTATTTCAATGACATTCCGTAAAATCGGGGTTTTGGTCGGAAAAGCGATGCTCCAAAAGCAACTTTTATTTCACAGATGCGAAAATTCTTGGGTAGAAGTTATATATCAAGGGCTTGATTATTTATTTCACATTTTGAGTTGTGGAGCTTGGATTTGGACGATTTTGGAGGCGATTTGCTTCACATGAATTGGGGTAAGTGTTTTCTACTTGGTTTTTCATTATATTTCATGAATCTATCTACGATTTTGGCATTTTGATTATGATTTTTAAAGAAAATTGGAGGTTTTTGTCTAAAGTTTTCTAAAGTGATTAATTGAGTTTTGAATATCGATTCGCAGTCGAAGTTGAAAGAAATTAGTATGGTTGGACTCGTAATTGAATGGGTTGTAAGATTTTGTGAGTTTTGTCGGGTTTTGAGGTACGGTCATGGGTTTGACTTTTTGGTTGACTTTGAGCAAATGTGTAAAGATTCGACCTTTATCGATTGGGTTTGATTCCTATGGCATTATTTGATAATTTTGAGTTACTTTTGGCTAGTTTCAAGCTGTTTGGAGGATGATTTGAGCGGGATAGCGCTTCTAGTGTATCGATTTGTCTTGTTTGAGGTAAGTGTCTTGCCTAACTTTATTGGAGAAATTTTACCACTAATTGCTATTGTTTGTTACATGCGGGGGTGATGAATATATGAGGTGACAGGCGTATATGCATGTGCCAAGGTTAATGATGCTCGGGGGTAAATTATACGATTAATTGTGTCTTGTAGAATTATGTGACATTCTTGTTTCATGTCTTCCTTGACTTTTAGATTACTATGAATATGAAATTAAATGCTAGAAATTGTGATTTAGCTTATTATAATTTGATTAAAATTTGACGGACTTTGTGAAATTATTGATGCACTAAATTGGGTTGTTATTATACTTAATCACAAATAAATCTCTACGACCATTATTTTTGAGTTCTTGGATTCTATATTGGAGTTAAAGATCATTTTTGAGACTTGTTGAAATAATTGAATAATGAGGTTCATGAGGGTTATTGAATTGTTATTGGCTTGAAGGCCGTGATTGATGTTCATTTGAAATATTCATTTACTCACTCTCCTTGATGTTATTCATGCTTCCTACCTTGCTTGTTATTGATATATATGTGCTTGGTGAGAAAGAGTGTAAAGCTCGAAAGGTGATGTCGTGCCATTGCATATACATTATCATGTGAGGAACAGTGCAAAGCACGAAGGGTGATGTCGTGCCATTTCATTTATATTATCGTATTCTCATTCACATTATCATGTAAGGATGAGGGTAAAACCACAAAGGGTGATGTCGTGCTATTTCATTTATATTATCATTTTTTTTATATTATCATGTTTTCATGGCACGAAGGGTGTTTTTGTGAAGGCGAGGACGAGGGACATGCATTATGTAGTAATATCTTTCCTTCTATAAACGTTCATGCCTTTACCTTGAGTTGTTACTATTGTACCTATATCTTCTATGTGACTTGTCGTTGTTATTCTGTCTTTTTCCTCTAGCTCAATTGTTGTTGTGTTACCCATGCCTTTTATCTGTTTAACGTGCGAATATCATGTTTTTTCTTTTTGTTGTTATATCTACATCCATGTCGCTCCTCATTTGTTACACTTTCGAATAAACTTTCTATCATGTTAGTTATTTATGCCTTCCATTTGTTAGCTCATAAAGATCATGCTTTCCCTCTTGTTTGTTATATCTGCACCTAGGCCTTCCATCATGCTAGTTAGTGAGATTTATATTCTTCTTTCCTAATTGTTGTCATTATTTCTATGCCTTCTACCTAGTCTGTTACCGTTGTCCATATGCACTGCCTTGTTTGTTATTGCTACCTGTGTATTTTCCAGTTTGTCATTACTGTTATTGGAGTTTCTTTCACACGGATTGTACTGTTATACGTATATTTAGTGAGGATGAGATAAATGCAGGAAGGATGTTGCCGTGCCATTGACTTGATATCTTGAGTATATTCTCGCACTCTGAAAGTTATGGATTTACTATCGTGGTTTATTGGTTATTGCTCTAAGGAAAGGATTGGTCGAGATATTGGGAAATATTAAATTGTGATCTCTTCTAGTACTCATATACTGTTTAACATATTTGTTTCGTGTACTCTATCTATTATATTGTAGTATTATTCTATTGCTAGTTTACTATACATGTTATATCAATGAGTATCTTTTAATTAAAAAGCATCGTCACTACTTTACCGAGGTTAGTCAAGATACTTACTGAGTACATGGGATCGGTTGTACTCATACTACGATTCTGTACCTTGCGTGCAGAGCTTCGAGCGGAGCTGCGGTAGATGACGGGAGCTGACTTTGATGATGTTCGTGCCTTCCGGGTGTGGCTACCACTTTTCCCTGGGTAGTTTTAAATTTGAATTATGTTTACGTACATTTCGAACAAAAGTTGTATCCATTTCATGTCAGTTTTTGCAATAATCCAGTCTTAGTAGCTCATGACTTGTACTATCAGTTTTTGGGATATTCTACGGAAATCCTGATGTAGCATTTGTTGATCACCTTTATTTTATTAGAATTGTGTTAACTGTCAATTGGCTGACCTAATGGGTTGGGTTAGGTCCCATCACGACTAATGTATTTTGGGTAGTGACAAGTTGGTATCAGAGCACTATGTTCATAGGTTTTACGAGTCATGAGCAAGTGTCCAGTAAAGTCTTGCGTATCGGTATGATGACGTCCATACCTCACTTCGAGGGGCTACAGGGCATTTAGGAAAATTTCCCTTCTTTCTTTCCTTATCATGCGGCCTTGTTTCAGCTTGAAACCTATTATTTTTATTCTTCATATTCGTTCATATGTGATGTTGCACACTCAATATTCACTATGCGCCGGCGGTCTGTGATGTTGCGGATGGATTATGAAGGGCTATGAATGTTTGATTATCATTGCAATGTGTTGTCTAGTCTCCAGAGCAGATGCAATATTAAATCTTCCAGTCGTTCATTTATGGTACGTGGCAGGTTCTTTTATCTATTTGGTAAGCACATACTTGGGAAGACTGGTTGGTGGCCTAGTTGTTGTGATTAAGGTGGGTTCATGGTATGGTGTTGACTTGAGTACAGCCGGTGGGTTATCTCCTATGTGATGAGTTTGGATCGTGTGTCTCGTATGAGGCTTCCACTCGGTGGAATGCATATGTTATCATTTCAGAGCATTTGGAGAAGTTTGCTTGACTATTGCAAGGATAGGTAAGTGCTTGGCAGAGTCTTCGGAGTGTTCTATGACCAGTATTGCATGAGCTTTGAAGTATTCAGCTAAATAGCCGTGCGGGATCGGGGCAATTATGAAAACATGGTACTTTGGATTACCGATAATGTGTTCTATAGCTTCGGACTAAGTGGGGGAGTCTGCTAATGACGATCGGATTATAGGAGCATGCATTGTATATGTTTTCGGGCCGAGGGATTTCTTGGTTGTTTCTTTGAATAGTTATGTGCTGGTGAAGCGGGAGTTGCTCGGTGCGTATTAGTTGTGTATTGAAGATCAGAGTAAGGTGAGCAGTTAACAGAGTTCTAGATCATATGTAGCATTTAAGGACTTTTGAATTTGTGTATGGGTAGGGCTTGAGATCGGTAGCGAATGATGATCTCATCTGCGGTAGTTCTATGTCAAGAATGATTCTACATGGAAATATTGGAGAGATGAAAGAAACGATTTCGGATTCGCAGAAGGTTCCTTCAGAGCGAGCATATCAGATTGAGTTACTTTCGGGTTGGTAGTCTATGTTACTCGGTTGATTTAGAGGCGATTAGTTCTGATGACTTGATTATGTGTTAATGAGTTCCTAAGAATTCATCATGGTTATGGCCACGGCCGGAGTTGATGTTTGCTACAAGTATAGAAGTTATATTGTGTGTGGTGATGTTCTCCTGGATTGAGTTAAATGAAAGGTTCGCGGTTGATGAGATGTTCAATTTGCTCATGCTTCAAAGTTCATTATGAGGTTTTTGTAGTGTCATGAGTTAGCATGTTAGAGGCGATGCGCCGTGTGGGGTTGAAAAGTTGCATGAACAAGGTTGCGGTTTAGTTTTGGAGGGAAGGATATGAGTTCTTGATGACAAGGATGATTTCAAGTGTTTAAGATTATGCTGGCACTATTTGTTATCGCCATATGAGAGTGCGCATGTTGGGAGGTGCATTGTGTTTTGACTTGTGGGTATTTGTTTGTAAGATGATGGAGTATGAGTGACGTATCAGCCATTTGAGTAGCGGTGTTGAGATCATATATGGAAATTCTGGTATACATGAGGTTCAGAGACTGGATGTTCTCGTGGGCGGACTATTCCTTGATTGCGAGTTGTGAAGAAATGTTGAGGATTGGGTAATTAATGGTATGTGTTATGGAAAGGTTGCTATAGACTTTTGGAAGGTTATTTACCTATTTGGGAATGATCAAAATTTGGTTTTAGGATTATTTGTGAGCCTGATGAGAATGTGTATTCTGTATCGGATCGGATTTGCTTGCTCCTGCACAGCTATTACAACAGATATATCGTCAGGAGAAATGGATGTATTCGTGCCTTGGTCTATGTTACGTGTTTCTCACTTATGCTATGACGAGTGGTGGAGGTTACACGATTTTTCGCACGCATATTGTAAATCTATTTAGGCCTTATGGAATTATGGGTGAGGTGGCTCTCATGATGTTGACTTGCTTATTGCACCATAGTTGTGCTTGTCTTTCTCTGTGTTGTTTATGCCCAATCATCTTCCCACAGTTATATTTTGGTGCACTATATTGTGCTTGACGTGATGCACATATGATGAGTGAGCCCAGGCATTATGGCTCGATGTGTACTACTATGTGGATCGATACGATTGGATCGGGTTGCGCGCCGCAATGGTACTATGATGAGATGCAACTCATTATGCTTATTTTGTGTATTTTGCTTTCACCTTGTCTAAAATAGTTCATATGAAAATGTTAAAACTACCCTTACTGCTTAACTTCCTTAAGTAGCCTTCATATTTAACTTTCTTACCATTATCTGTTATCTCTGAATTATTATTTATTTGGTATACAAAACCACATTGTGTGGGGCTCCATATGGTTTTTGGTGAGACTTGTCGGTTGGGCTACTTGTATTGACTGGGATGAGGTTTCTAGACCTGAGATTTGCACTATCGTACTGGGATAAGGAATGTTCTGAAGAATGATACTATACTTCCGCTAAGGATTTGGGCAATGGCCCTGGTCGGACGAGCGAGCTTCTTGGCTTATTGATTAGATAAGTGGTTAAGAGATTATGTGTGTTTCTTTCATCATCGGCAGTGTACAAAGGCTTTGAATGAGCTTTTATTTGATATGAGGTTTACTACCAGCACCAGATTTGCTTTTGGGCAACTATGGTGGTCAACAGTTTTGTTGTGAGTATTTGAGTTGTGGTGTGTCGTGCAATTACACATTCGGTCATGGTTATGGCCTAGCACAACCTGTTCACCCTTATATAATATATAGATATGAGATTCGGGTCTTGTAATGATTTTCGGGTGTTGCAAATTGGGCTCTAAGGTTTACGGACTAAGGTTGAAGTAAGGATCTCTAGTTATGTTATGTTGGCAAGCTTATGTGGAGTGGGGTGACGTGGGATGACCCCCCGGGTATGTACAGGTTAGGCAAGTTCGAGGACGAACGTATATTTAAGTGGGGGAGGATGTAACGACCCGATAGGTCGTTTTGAGCATTTTTATTTCGTTTAGCTGTTTGAAATCTTGAGTAGCTCCATATGACGTATTAGGACTTATTTGAATAGTTGGTTTTGGTTTTTAGATGATTCGGGATCGATTCAGATGAGGGATTCTCATGTTAGAAGCTTTGAGTTGGAAGAGTTGACCAAGTTTAACTTTCGCGTATTTGCCCCTGGATCAGAGTTTTAATGGTTCCGTTAGATCTGGGTGGTGATTTTGGACTTGGGCGTATGCCCGAATTTGCATTTGGAAAATTCTAGGAGGTTTCGGCACGAATTGGCGAAAGTTGAAAATTTGAATGTTTGGAATATTCATAAGTTTGACTGAGAGTTGACTTTGATGATATCGGGTTCAGATTATGGATTCGGGAATTGGAATAGATTCACTATGTCATTTGGTACTTATGTTCAAAATTTGAGTTAAATTCGAGTTGATTTGGTATGTTTCGGCACGAGTTTTTGGAAGTTAAAAGTTCAAAAGTTTATTGAGTTCGATTCAAGGTGCGATTCATGGTTTTGATGTTGTTATGGGTGATTTGAGGCCTCGAGTAAGTCTGTGTTATGTTTTGAGACTTGTTGATATGTTCGGACGGGGTCCCGAGATGCTCGGGTGAGTTACGGATGTGGTTCGGATCATCTTCGTCTCATGTTGCATTGCTGAAACAGGCCTGAAGCTGGTGTTACCACATCTGCAGAGGTTTGGACGCAGATGCGAGTCCATAGATGCGAACGTAGTATCACAAAAGCAAAGGTAGAATGTTGTTGAACAGTCGCAGGTGCGGGGGGTTGGGCTGCATCTGCGGAGGCGCTGAAGCGAGAAGCTGGGGCGCAAAAGTAAGAAAGGGCGCAGGAGCGGATAGGTGCTCGCACCTACGATGTCGCAGAAGCGGAAGTATTTTCGCAGGTGCGATGGGTCATATTTCAGTGACCTTCCACAGAAGCGGGGTTTTGGTCGCAAAAGCGACGCCGCCGAAGCGGCTATTGTTTCACAGATGCGAAAAATACCTGGGCAGAAGCTATATATCGAGGGCTTGATTATTTATTTCACATTTTGAGTTGTGGAACTCGGATTTTGACGATTTTGGAGGCGATTTTTATCACATGAATTGGGGTAAGTATTTTCTACTTGATTTTGATTATATTTCATGAATCTATATCGATTTTGGCATCTAGATTATGATTTTTAAAGAGAATTGGGGGGGTCGATAGGATAGGTGCAAGACAAATGTTGGGATTTAACTCTAG
>AWOL01S0038173.1:119017-130559 GCA_000715115.1 Nicotiana otophora
GGGGGGTTTGTCTAAATTTTTCTAAAGTGATTAATTAAGTTTTAAACATCGATTCGGAGTTGAATGAAATTAGTATGGTTGGACTCGTAATTGAATGTGTTGTCGAATTTGGTGAATTTTATCGGGTTTCGAGGTGCGGGCCCGGGTTGGACCTTTTGGTTGACTTTGAGCAAAATGTGTAAAGATTAGACCTTTATCGATTGGGTTTTGCATCCTATGTAATTATTTGATGATGTTGAGTTACTTTTGGCTAGTTTCAAGCCGTTCGAAAGATAATTTGAGCGGGATGGCGCTTCTAGTGTATCGATTTTGCTTGTTTGAGGTTGTCTTGCCTAACTTTATTAGGGGAATTTTTCCTACTAATTTATATTATTTGCTACATGCGGAGGTGATGCATATATGAGGTGACGATCATATATGCATATGCAAGGGTTAATCATGCTCGGGGGTAAATTATACGATTAATTGTGTCTTGTAGAATTATGCGACCTTCTTGTTTCATGTCTTCCTTGACTTTTAGATTACTATGAATATGAAATTAAATGCTAGAAACCATGATTTAGCTTATTATAATTTGATTAAAATTTGACGGATTTTTGTGAAATTATTGATGCACTAAATTCGGTTGTTATTACACGTAATCACAAATACATCGCTACGACCGTTATTCTTGAGATCTTGGATTTTATACTGGAGTTGAAGATCATTTTTGAGACTTGTTGAAATAATTGAATAATAAGGTTCCTGAGGGTTATTGAATTGTTATTGGCTTGAAAGCCGTGATTGATGTTCATTTGAAATATTCGCTTAATCACTCTCCTTGATTTTACTCATGCTTCCTACCTTGCATGTTATTGATATACATGTGCTTGTTGAGGAAGAGTGTAAAACACGAAGGGTGATGCCGTGCCATTACATATACATTATCATGCGAGAAAAAGTGCAAAGCAAGAAGGGTGATGCCGTGCCATTTCATTTACATTATCATGTGAGGATGAAAGTAAAAGCACGAAGGGTGATGCCGTACCGTTTCATTTATATTATCGTATTCCCATTTACATTATCATATGAGGATGAGGGTAAAAGCACGTAGGGAGATTCTGTGTCATTTTATTTATATTATCACGCGTTCATGGCACGAAGGGTGTTTCCGTGAAGGCGAGGACGAGGGACATACATTATGTTGTAATATCTTTTACTTGTGTAAATGTTCATACCTTTACCTTGAGCTGTTACTGTTGTACCTATGTCTTATATGTTTTTTGTCGTTGTTGTTCTGTCTTTGTCCTCTATCTTAATTGTTGTTGTGTTTCCCATTCCTTCTATCTTTTTACCGTGCAAATGCCATGTTTTTCCTTTTTGTTGTTATATATACATCCATGTCATTCCTCATTCGTTGCACTTTCGAATAAGCTTTCTATCATGTTAGTTATTTATGTCCTCTATTTGTTAGCTCATAAAGATCAGGCTTTTCCTTTTGTTTGTTATATCCGCACCTAGGGATTCCACCATGCTAGTTAGTGAGATTTATATTCTTCTTTCCTAATTGTTGTCATTATTTCTATGCCTTCTACCTAGTCTGTTACCGTTGTCCATATGTACTGCCCTGTTTGTTATTGCTACCTGTGTATTTTCCAATTTGTCATTACTGTTATTGGCATTTCTTTCACACAGATGGTACTGTTATACATATTTGTTGAGGATGAAATAAATGCACGAAGGGTATTGTCGTGCCATTGACTTGATATCTTGAGTTCACACTATGAAAGTTATGGATTTACTCTCGTGGTTAATTGGTTATTGCTCTAAGAAAATGATTGGTCGAGATATTGGGAAATATTAAATTGTGATCTCTTCTAGTGCTCATTTACTGCTTCGCATATTCGTTTCATGTACTCTTTTTTGTTATGTTGTAGTATTATTCTATTTCTAGTTTACTGCACAAGTTATATCACTGAGTATCTTTTAACTAAAAAGTATCGTCACTACTTCATCGAAATTAGTCAAGATACTTACTGAGTACATGGGATCGGTTGTACTCATATTACGCTTCTGCACCTTGAGTGCAGATCTTGGAGCGGAGCTGCTGTAGATGACGGGAGCTGGCTCTGAAGATGTTCGTGTCTTCCGGGTGTGGCTACCACTTTTCCCTGGGAAGTTTTAAATTTGAATTCTGTTTATATACATTTCGAGCAGAAGTTGTATTCATTTCATATCAGTTTTTGTAATAATCCAGTCTTAGTAGCTCATGAATTGTACTACAAGTCCTTGGGATATTGTACGAAAATCCAGATGTAGCATTTGTTGATCACATTTATTTTATTAGAATTATGTTAACTGTCAATTGGCTAACCTAACAGGTTGGGTTAGGTGCCATTACGACTAATGTATTTTAGTTCTTTAACAGGTACCACAGCCTCTAAGGTCTCGATAGAGACTCAGATAGTTTTTGCTTCATGCAAGTAGTACTACCGATGTATGTTGCCTGCCAGGTCATGTTGAGAAGGAATATAAAAAAAATATTATACGTTTATTATAGTGCAAGAAAAAATGCATTCAAAAACGAAACTCTTCTCTAAAAGGTGGAGAAGAGGGAGTGGAAAAGATTGAAAGTTGATGACAGTGCATTAATAATTAGGAGCTGATGATAAGTGTATCAGCAATTGAAGCTTATTACTAGTGAATCAACACTAGAGACTTGGTGAACGTGCATCAATAATCGAGAGCTAGAGACATCGGCAATGGGGAGTTTGGTGACAAATGCATCTACAAAAATCATAAAATTTTTGAAATTTGATAACAAGTGTATCAACAATGAAGTTGATGAGAAGTGCATCAATAATATTGGAAGTTGAAGAAAAATGCTTCAACAAATGAAAGTTGATAAGAAGTGCATCAACAAATTGGAAGTTGGAGAGAAGTGCTCCAACATAACATAATAACAATGATAATTGGTGAGAAGTGCTTCAACACAACAATAACAACAATGAAAATTGGTGAGAAGTGCATCAATAATTGGAAGTTGAAGAGAAGTATTTCAACAATTGAACGACGTAAAGAAATGCATCAACAATTGAAAGATTGGAGAGAAGTGCTCAAACACAACAAAAGGCATATACAAATTTGAATTACTAAAAAAACTGAAAAATAATTCAATGTTATAGTAGGAAACCTAAATTGTTTAAGATTTTAAATTTGATAATTTATTTGACTTTTGTCTAAATAGAATTTGAAGTCAGAATTATATAAGAAAAAGTTTTCTAGTTTCTAGCTAAAGTAAGTTTCATACTATGATAAATAGGGATGTTATAGATATTTTCATATTTGGAGAATTGTGAAGAAATATTGCTGAGATCATTCAAAAATATATTAAGATTCTGATATCTTCAGTAAATTTATTTTTTTATGTGTGTAGAAACGTAAAAACGTGTAATTATTTGTCGAAGTAAATTATTTTCCATCATGAAAGCTAGATTTGAGCACGTTGTGATCTTAATTTGGCTACTAAATTCACACTTAACAACCAAATTATCGTCGTCATTCTCACGTGGAACCTTCCCCCTTCACATGCAACTGCACGGGCTGGCTAATTTCACATATGGACAACAAATTAGTCAATTATTAGCGTTTACAGTCTTCTAAAAATCTAACTAATGTAAATGAAAGTGGTCAGAAAACGTAAAGTAGGCTTTTAGCATGTGCAAATTTAATTTCAGGTACGACTTTTTTTTAAATCTCTTTTTTGTTACATTGAGAGTTTTGAATCCTCCGCCTTAATTGTAAAGGCAGAAAGCTGCCGTCCCTAATTTCAAGTACGGGTTGCCAACACAATTCTGCCATTATTTACACAAGGAACTCCCAACGTGGCCTGCGAATGGCCAATCGAGAAAGAAGTTTGTATGCGGTCAAAATCGAATTTGCCCTTCGTATAATTAATCAAGATTGGAGCATGATGGACCGAGGTTGTCATCATAATATCGAGCTCGAGGCCCAGAGATCGATCAATATCGAGCTCGAGTCAATATCGAGCTCGAGACCCAGAGACCGACCCATACCGAGACCGGCCAAGATCGAGATCGAGCTAAGGGACAAAAGAGCCGTTATAGTCGCATTTGGGGAGAGAGTCTCGGTGGAAATCAAGGAAAAATTAATTAATTAGTCCATCATGAGATCTTCACTATGTATTTTTAATTATACCCAAAATGGGATTCCCTCACTATATTAAGAGTGGTTATCATTTGTAAGAGGACATTGATTCATACACACATTCATTCTAATAAATACAGAAAACAGAGCCAATACTATCTTTTGGTCGCTTTTGGTATTTTAGTCAAATTGTTTCTTCTATCAATCGCTCTTCACCCGATTTGGAGGTGATTAAACTTGAAGGCTTAGGCTAATTAGTTCATCTGGTTTGCATTCATTTCTTTTATAACTAATTTCAATACACATTTATGTATCTTTCCCGATTTGTACCAATTTATACCACGTATCCTTAGAACTACGTATAAATTCTACTCTATCCATTTTCCGGGTAAACAGTTTGGCGCCCACCATGGGACTAAGAATAATAGTGGTTATTTGGTACGAATCTCTGTGAAACACACTATTTTACACTTGTTCTTGGAAGTGTCTTTGATTTCAGGTTAAAAATGACGAACTCTCAATTAATGGCCCTACCCATCGATAACGAAGCTGGCCTTCAAGATGAGAATAACAACATGACGCCCGGGCATGAAAGGACACTCGTCGACCCCATTGGAACTCGAGTTGTAGATCCAATTGACGTTAATTCACATGTGGCCATTGAGGCGAACCAACGTTCCGACCCCAAAAACAGCATTCATGGTGGAACTCGATATACAGTTCGAAATGCCCAAAATGCTGGAGAAGACGGGATTAGCCTGCATATGATTTTTGAAATGTTGCAAGCTCAACAGGTAGCGATAGCTGAGTTGCAGAGCCAAACCCAGACACCGAACAGGCTCGAGCTCGGTCCACCCCAAGAAGTCACCCACAAAACGAGGACAACTGTAGTAAGGTCAAATGAACAAGAATCGGGGACTAATCCCGAAATTATTAAAATTCTCGAGGAACTGACAAAACGAATAGAGTCAGGAGAAGGAGGGTTGAAGCAAACGACAAAAAGTTGGAAATTTATAACTCCAGGGTTGATTAGATCCCGGGGGCACCACCAATATTGAAGGGCTTGGATTCCAAAATATTCGTACAAAATCCTTTCCCCCCGAGCGTGGCTCCAAAACCGATCCCCAAGAAGTTCTGCATGCCCGAAATTCCTAAATATAATGGAACGACCGACCCCAACGAACATGTCACCTCTTACATATGTGCCATCAAAGGGAACGATCTAGAAGATGATGAGATCGAATCCATATTATTAAAGAAGTTCGGTGAAACCCTGTCAAAGGGAGCGATGATATGGTATCATAATTTACCGCCTAACTCTATCGATTCTTTTGCTATGCTTGCTGATTCTTTCGTAAAAGTACATGCCAGAGCCATAAAGGTCGAAACCAGGAAGTCGGACCTTTTCAAGGTAAGACAAAAAGATAACGAGATGCTAAGAGAGTTCGTATCTCGTTTTCAAATGAAACGAATGGATCTACCACCGGTCACGAATGATTGGGCTGTTCAAGCTTTCACCCAAGGACTGAACGAACGAAGCTCGATGGCTTCATGATGATTGAAGTAGAACTTGATCGAGTACCTGGCTATTACCTGGGCCGACGTA
Source organism: Nicotiana otophora (assembly GCA_000715115.1). Lineage (NCBI taxonomy): Eukaryota > Viridiplantae > Streptophyta > Magnoliopsida > Solanales > Solanaceae > Nicotiana > Nicotiana otophora. The sequence goes on from AWOL01S0038173.1 coordinate 124,770, forward strand.
CACAATTGATATCAATCAAAAATTAGAGTCAAAGATGACCAGTTGGGTTCCGGGTCCGTTATTAAAAGGGACACTGACCGAGAACCAAGGTCGAGCAGGGACCGATACCGGCCGTATAATGAAGATCGTAGGGGTAGCGAATCGGGACATAACCCCGTACGAGGTGAAAGGAGAAGTGATTGAGACCAAGGGTCTCGAGGACTGATGAACAAGAGTGGGTTCGATAGGCATACCAGACCTAACGAAGCACCACAGTTATCAGAATATAACTTCAACATTGATGCATCCGCCATCGTATCGGCTATCAGACACATCAAAGATACTAAATGGCCTCGACCTCTGCAGTCTGATCCAGCCCCGAGAAATCCCAATCAAATGTGCAAGTATCATGGCACCCATGGCCACAGAACGGAAGCTTGCGGGTAGTTGAGAGAGGAGGTAGCTCGGTTATTCAATGAAGGGAACCTTCGAGAGTTTCTAAATGACCGCGCCAAGATCCATTTCAAAAACAAAGAGTTCAACAGACAAAATGAACAAGAAGAGCCACAACACATCATCCACATGATCATCGGAGGGATCGATGTCCCCCAGGGGCCGGTGCTTAAACGCACTAAGATGTCAATTATAAGAGAGAAGCGATCTCGAACTCAGGATTACATACCTAAAGGAACCTTGTCCTATAATGATGAAGACGCGGAAGGAATCATGCAGCCCCATAACGATGCATTGGTAATATCTGTACTTATGAATAAAACTCAAGCTAAACGTGTGTTAATTGATCCAGGTAGTTCGGCCAACATCATTCGATCAAGGGTCGTAGAGCAACTCGGTCTACAGGACCAGGCTGTGCCCGTAACCCTGGTACTAAACGGATTCAATATGGCGTGTGAAACTACTAAGGGAGAAATAATTTTGCTAGTAAATATGGTTGGGGCCATCCAAGAAACGAAGTTCCACGTGATCGAGGGCGACATGAGATATAATGCCCTGTTCGGGAGGCCGTGGATCCACAACATAAGAGCAGTACCCTCGACCCTTCACCAGGTTCTAAAATTCCCAACACCAGAGGGAATCAAAATGGTCTACGGGGAGCAACCGGCTGCAAAGGAAATGTTTGTCGTCGATGAAGTGATTCCGATATCATCACTATCATCGACAAAGGGATCAGATTCAAAAGAGAAATGGGACACCAAAAAGCAAGCACAAACGTCAGCCTCGACCTAATTAGAGAATCAAAGGATTGACGAAGATGATGATTATGGGATCCCTCGATCCTTCATGGTCCTCGATGATTCTGAGGCTACCAAATCAATGGTAGAAGAACTGGAGAAAATCATGCTAATCGAACATTTGCCTGAGCAAAAGGTATACCGGGCATGGGATTAAATCCTGAGCTCAGGAAAAAGCTTATTCAATTTCTTATAGCTAACATGAACTGTTTCGCTTGGTCCCATCTTGACATGACAAGGATCCCATGGAAATAATCACTCATAGACTAAGTTTGGATCCGAAATTCCATCCGGTGAAGAAACAACGAAGGCCCCAGTCCGAGGTCAAACATGCCTTCATCAAGGACGTGATAACCAAACTTCTTAAAATAGGATTCGTTCGAGAGGTAAAATACCCTGAATAGCTAGAAAATGTGGTGGTAGTCCCTAAGAAGGGAAACAAACTTAGAATGTGTATAGAATATAAAGACCTAAACAAAGCATGCCCTAAGGATTCTTTCCCTTTGCCTAATATCGTTCGTATGATCGATGCAACGGTCGGCCACGAGACTCTCAGTTTTCTCGATGCCTACTCCGGGTACAACCAGATATAGATGAACATAGAGGACTGTGAAAAGACCTCGTTTATCACTAAGTACGGCACCTACTGTTATAACGTAATTCCATTCGGACTGAAAAATGCTAATACAACTTATCAACACCTAGTAAACCGAATGTTTGAAAAACAAATAGAAAAATCAATGGAAGTTTATATTGATGACATGTTACTTAAGTCCCTGCAAGCAGAGGACCATTTAACGCATTTGCAGGAAACTTTCGATATACTGAGGGAGTACAATATGAAGCTCAACCCAAAAAAATGTGCATTTGGGGTTGGCTCTGGCAAGTTTATTGGTTTCATGGTGCCCAATCAGGCAATCGAGATCAACCCCGATAAAATCAAACCTATCGAGGATATCACGGTAGTGGATAATGTAAAAACTATGTAGAGGTTAACGGGGCGGATAGATGCCCTAGGACGATTCATTTTGAGATCCTCAGATAGAAGCCAGCGAGTTTTCTCACTACTTAAGAAGAAGAGAAACTTTGCATAGACTCCGGAATGCCAGTAGGCTTTGGAGGAACTAAAGCGGTATTTATTGAGCCCGCCGCTGCTTCATACCCCGAAAGTGGACGAACAGCGTTACCTGTACTTAGCTGTCTCGGAGATAGCAATAAGTGGAGTCCTGGTTCGAGAAGAACAATGTATGCAATTCTGTATTTATTACGTCAGTCGGACCTTAGGCGTTGCCGAAACTAGATATCCACACTTAGAAAAATTAGCGCTTGCTTTAATAAGGCCTCTAGGAAACTAAAATCATATTTCCAGTGTCATCCAATATGTGTTGTAACAACTTATCCTGTTCGAAATATTTTGCACAAACCCGAGCTTTCAGGTCGATTGGCCAAATGGGCCATAGAAATTAGTGGGTACGATATTGAGTATCGACCCCGAACTGCCAACAAATCTCAAATCTTGGCAGACTTCGTGGCTGACTTTACGCCACCCTTCATACCCGAGATTGAAAAAGAACTAATTATAAAATTGGGTACCTCTTCAGGAGTCTATACCCTCTTTACGAATGGTGCCTCGAACGCGAAGGGGTCCGGACTAGGCATCGTACTAAAATCACCCACAGGTAATGTAGTTGGACAATCTATCAGAATTGCAAAATTGACTAACAATGAGGCCGAGTATGAGGCCATGATTACAGGTCTCGAACTAGCTAAAAGCTTGGGAGCGGAAGTCGTAGAGGCTAAGTGTGATTCCCTCCTCGTGGTAAACCAAGTCAATAGGACTTTTGAAGTCCACGAAGATCGAATGTAGAGGTACTTGGATAAACTATAGGTGACTCTACATCAATTTAAGGAATGGACCTTGCAACATGTACCCCGAGAACAAAACAGCAAGGCCGACGCCCTTGCAAACTTAGGTTCATCGATCGAAGATGATGAACTTAACTCGTGGACTGTCGTACAACTTATATGATCGGTAATTAAAGAAGGTCACGCCGAGATAAACTCCACAAGTTTAACTTGGGATTGGAGAAACAAATACATAGAGTACTTTAAGAACGGGAAGCTTCCATCATATCCAAAGGAATCGAGAGCTTTGCGTACAAAGGCATCACAGTTCACCTTGTCTAAAGACGAAATGCTATTTAGGAGGACGTTCGATGGACCACTGGCAATATGTTTAGGACCGGGAGATACCGATTACATCCTACGTGAAATTCACGAGGGCACTTGTGGAAATCATTCCGGTGCTGATTCGCTGGTCCACAAAGTAATCAGAGCAGGATATTATTGGACCGATATGTACAAGGATGCAAGGGAGTTCGTTCGAAAATGCGACAAATGCCAAAGGCGTGCGCCCATGATTAATCAACCCGGGGAACTACTCCGTTTGGTCCTATCTCCATGGCCTTTCATGAAATAGGGAATGGACATCGTTGGCCCCCTCCCATCGGCCCCAGGTAAATCTCAGTTTATTTTGTTTATGACTGATTATTTTTCTAAATAGGTTGACGCACAGGTTTTCGAGAAAGTCAAGGAAAAGGAAGTGATAGACTTCATTTGGGACCACATCATATGTCGATTAGGGATGCCATCCGAGATTGTATGTGATAATGGAAAATAATTCATAGCAGTAAAGTAACTAAATTTCTCGAGGATCACAAGATCAAAAGGATCCTATCAACACCTTATCATCCCAGCAGGAACGAACAAGCCGAATCAACCAACAAAATCATCATCCAAAATCTTAAGAAGAGATTGACCGACGCCAAAGGAAAATGGAGAGAAATACTACCCGAGGTCCTATGGGCATACCGCACAACATCGAAATCCAGTACCAGAGCAACACTATTCTCGTTGGTTTATGGCGCCGAAGCTCTTATCCCGGTCGAGGTCGGAGAGCCTAGCATCGGGTTTCGATATGCAACAAAGGAGTTAAATAACGAGACCATGACTATGAGCATAGAATTGTTGGACGAAAGACGAGAAGCCTCTCTCGTCCGATTGGCCGCCCAAAAATAGCAAATCGAAATGTACTACAATCGAAGAACCAATCTTCAACATTTTAACATCGGGGACTTGATTCTAAGAAAAGTCACCCTCAATACCCGAAATCCAAATAAAGGTAAACTGGGTCCGAACTAGGAAGGACCGTATTAGGTTCTCGAAATCGTCGGAAAAGGATCCTATAAGCTTGGTATGATAAAAAGCTAACAACTACCAATAAATTGAAAGGTATTGTACCTAAAATGATACTACTGCTAAGGTATGACCCTCCCATGTTCATTTGTATTTCGAAACTAACCCTTGCCGGTGTTCGAGCTGAAACAAGGATGGATTCTTCAACATGAAGCCTTTAGGTCTGAAAGCGCACGTTGCACTCTCTTTCCCTTAGATTGGTTTTGTCCCAAATGGATTTTTCGGCAAGGTTTTTAATAAGGAAACCATTGATTGTGGTAACTTAGAACAATTCAACAGTATTCGAGGCCTCTTTACTATCAACCTAGAATACTGGGGGGCATTGCCCTCGAATATCAAGTTCGGGCAATATCGTTACTTCATGGTAACATGGTCTCGATAGGAAAAATTTGTAAGGACCAAATGGTCAAACGGACCATGCCTGCATAGTTTGCTCGAGCCCTGGCACAAAACATGTACGCATGTATAATGACCTATAAAAAGAGAAATTTCTTCTTTGCCGATATCTCATACCTCAGAAAGGTTCTTCTACTTTATATTCTCGATCTATTATGCAAACAGGCTTAAGGGTCAACCATGACCGGAGTTCGAATAATTACCCCATAAATTGGGGACTGCCATCCGAAAAATCAACGAGATAGAATTATACATAGCCTAAGGGCTACCTTAATTCGAGTTCGAGAAATCATTATCATTCGACTACAAAGCCTAAGGGCTACCTTAATTCGAGTTCGAGAAATCATTCTCACTCGACTACAAAGCCTAAGGGCTATCTTAATTGGAGTTCGAGAAATCATTCTCACTCGACTACAAAGCCTAAGGGTTACCTTAATTCGAGTTCAAGAAATCATTCTCACTCGACTACAAAGCCTAAGGGCTATCTTAATTCGAGTTCGAGAAATCATTCTTACTCGACTACAAAGCCTAAGGGCTACCTTAATTTGAGTTAGGGAAATCATTCTCACTCTACTACATAGCCTAAGAGCCACTTCAGTTCGAGTTCGAACATTCACTCGGGGACTACCTATAAGAAAATGTAGAGTGCAGCACCTGCTATCGGTCCTTACTATCTCAATCTTGGACCTTCGAATAATTATTCCATGCTAAGGCACCTTTTGACCTTTGTATAAGTTAACAAAAAGGCAAAAGATTCAGAAGCCATAGAAAGGAAAAGTTTTATATATACATAAATATCTTTTATAAAGGCAACACGGCCCGAAGGAAGTTCTTTACAAAGGCCTTAATTCGAGTTCAAGAAATCATTATCACTCAATTACAAAGCCTAAGGGCTACCTTAATTCGAGTT
>AWOL01S0038175.1:6759-24409 GCA_000715115.1 Nicotiana otophora
GCACATGGTGCAGCTAGAGAACCTGCCCGAGTTGCGACAGAGGAGCCACCGGTAGCTCCAGTTGGGGGGCATGCACTCAAGGCGCCTGTTGCCACCCCTACACTTCAGGAGACCCTCGCACAATTCTTGAGCATGTTTGGTACTGTAGCTCAGGTGGGGTTGATTCTACTTGCACCAGTCACATCTTAGGCTGAGGGAGGAGCTCAGACTCTCGCGATCCGTACTCCAGAGCAGCGGGTCCATGTTGATCAGGTCCCAGAAATTATGCTAGCGCAACCTATTGTTCCTGTTCAACCCGAGGTTAGGGCAGTGTCATCTGTGGAGGAGCAACTTAGACTTGAGAGGTTCAAGAAGTATCATCCTCCTACTTTCAGCAGCCTAGCTACAGAGGATGCACAAGGCTTTCTAGAAAAGTGCCACTGTAATCTCCGCACCATGGGTATTATGGAGATGAGCGAAATTTATTTTACTACATTCCAGTTATCAGGAGCAGCGTATAATTGGTGGCAGGCTTACGAGGAGGGTAGCCCAGCTGATGCATCTTCACTTATATGGACTCAGTTTTCAGAGATGTTCTGATGCAAATCAAGAAGCTATATTAGCCTTTTGTTATTTAGCTCGCCAAAAACAAGTTCTTATATGCCCAAAAATAGGTGTGTGGACGTGTCCTCAAGTTCAAAAAGCCCAAGATTGATTTAAGGAAGCCAAGACCCTTTCCTTCTTAAAGTAGGATTTATTTTATTCCTTTTAGAATAAGGATTTTCCATTTAGTAGGATTCTAGTTTCTTTTCCTTGTAGAATAGTGATTTTACTTTCCTTGTCTTTAGTTATTTTATTTCCTTATTAGAATAGGAATTGTAGTCATCAAAGAAGAGATTCTAGGCCTTTATAAAGGGTTCTCTTTCCTTGTAGAATGGAATTCACGTTTTGGAGGTTTGCCTTAATTTGCACTAGAGTATTTTTTCTCTATTTTGTCTTCTTTATACTTGTTTTTGGTTCCAAGCAAAGTGGTGATAATCTTTATCTTGTTTTCAATTGCGTGTGGCATTTTTTTATTACGTTAATTGATTCCAAGTAGTGACTTTAAGAATTTGTTTAGTTCTTGATCTTTTAAGAACACGTTTATTGATCTAAATTCGTTCTTTTGATATCATAGAATCATAACTTTTATTGAACCGGTGCAACAACAATATTTACTTGTTTTGAACGAGTAAATAGTCTTTCTTATAGTTTAGATCGTCATCTTTCACCTCATTTTTGAATCATTAGATTCTGAGTCCTAAAACTTGAGATATATTATTTCTTAAAATCGACCCACAAACCATGTTTTCCTTTCAAGATCTTGATCCTGGTCGGTTGGTTCTTTGTTAACTCGAAGAATCACATCAATTTGGTATCAGAGCAGCAAATGGTGAACCTAATATACAAGCAAGAAAATTTTGTTGGGTTCAAGAAGGTGAAGGAAGAGCAACCGATCGTGACAATAGAACAACTACAGAGGTAACTCCAACACTACAAAAGGCAAGAACAATGTAGAAGGCACACGGAAGACGATGAAGAGGACTCTGATATTAAGCCCTTTCATATGGCTGATGGAGATGACTCTAGTGAAATTTTGGATCCTCCTAGGAGACAACGAGACGATGACTCTGATCGCCCAAGGAGAAAGAGGAACCATACTGGGGAGAAAAGAGATGACGTGAAGGTTGATGTTCTTGATTTTGATGGAAAAACACAAGAGGATGCATTTATGGAGTGATTATTGACCGTAGAACGAATCTTTGAGTTCAAGGATATTTCGAGAAGAAAAAGGTTAAATCGCTGTCATCAAGTTTAAGGGATATGCTTCACTTTGGTGGGACAATCTGAAGCGAGAAAGAGAAGGTCGTGGTAAGATTCGAACTTGGGAGAAGATGAAGAGAGAACTTCAAAGACATTTTCTTCCTGATACATACAAACAAGAGAATTATCTTAAATTTCATAACTTTCGTCAAGGAGACCAGACCGTGGAAGACTATACCCGAGAGTTTGAATACCTCATGATTAAGTGTGATACCCGAGAACCTAAGGAACAGACTACAACAAGATATATTGGTGGCTTAAGGCATTCTATCTCCGATGTTATTCGCCTACAACCTTATTGGATATTAAATGATGTACGAAAGCTTGACATCAACATCGAACAACAACAAAATGAGCCAAATAAATTATACTCCAAGAAGAATTATTCCAACCAGGGGAGTACTTGTGGTAGTGGTGGAAATTCCAAGGCAATCTATAGAGGTAATTCTTCTAATTCATCTTCAAAGGGCTATGAAAAGAAACCTCATGGGGATATGACTAGAGGAAGATGTTTTAAGTGCCATGGTTTTGGGCATGTGCAAGCTGATTGTCCCAATCGAAAGGCTGTTATGTTGGTTGACGAAGAAGATGATTCCAATCATGAAGACAACCATCCAATTGACGAAGTTAATGAGGAAGATGAGGATGCCTATGTAGAACCTAATGAAGGTGATATGCTTGTTATTCAGAGGATCTTACATGTTGAACATGAAGATGAAGAATCATCGCAACGAGAGGCCCTTTTCCACATGAGGTGTACATCACATGACAAGGTATGCTCAGTGATTATCGATTGTGGAAGTTGCACTAATGCTGTTTCGGAAGAGATGGTGGCTAAATTGAGTTTGGAGACTGAGGTACACCCCAAACCTTACAAAGTCGGGTGGCTGCAATATTGTGGAGGTATGAAAGTCACTAAAAGATACTTGGTCTCTTTTTCTATTGGTAAGATCTATAAAGACAAAATTTGGTGTGATGTGGTAAAGATGGATGCTTGCTATTTATTACTTGGGAGACCATGTCAATATGATATGCGTGATTTTCATGATGGGTACCGTAACACCTATTCATTCATAATTGATGGACGTAAGATCGTTTTGATGACATTGCACCTAAAAGAACGTTCAAAGAGGGAAAAGACCATGTCTGATATGCTAATAGCTAGATCACAGATTATTGGCCACATCAATAAAGGAGAGCCATTGTACATAGCAGTAGCCATGGAAGACTCACAAGATGAGGAGCATGAGTTAGATACACGAGCCAAGAAGTTACTTGCTAAGTTTGATGATGTGATCGCTGAAGATGTTCCGTTAGAACTTCCACCCATGCGTGATATTAAACATCAAATTGACCTTATACACGGAGCATCGTTACCAAATAAAGAAGCTTATAGGATGAATTCTACACAACAAGCTGAACTCCAAAGGCAAGTCGAAGAGCTATTGGAGAGGGGTTTAATAAGGGAGAGCCTTAGTCCCTGTGCCGTACATGCTTTGCTTGGTCCTAAGAAAAATGGAACTTGGAATATGTGTGTTAATAGTCGATCAATCAACAAGATCACTATCAAATATCGCTTCCCATTCCCACTGTTAGATGATCTATTTGACCAATTACATGGTTCTAAGATCTTTTCAAAGATTGATTTTAAGAGTGGGTACCACCAGATTCGTATGAGAGAAGGTGATGAATGGAGGACTGCCTTCAAGACTAGCCAAGGCTTGTATGAATGGTTGGTAATGCCTTTTGGTTTGTTGAATGCTCCTAGCAAATTCACGAGGCTTATGACTCATGTGTTTAGACCATTCGTTGGGAAGTTTGTTGTTGTCTGCTTTGACGATATCCTAATTTATAACAAAGAGGAAGCTGAACATGGAAAGAATTTGGAGAAGGTTTTTGAAACCTTAAGGAGAGAGAAACTATATGCACAACTCAAGAAATGCATCTTTTATACTAACAATGTTCGCTTTCTTGGTTACATAGTAACTAGTGCTGGTATTCAAGCTGACCCAAGCAGGATTGAGGCAATCATATATTGGCCAATTCCTAGTTCAATTTCGGATATAAGGAGCTTTCATGGAATGATGTCCTTCTATCGACGATTTATCAAAAATTTCAGCACTTTGGTTGCCCCTACAACTGACTGTTTGAAAGGAGGCATGTTCTGACACGCCCCGAACTCGGGGAGCGCGACTGGCGCTCAACCGAGTGAATCCGGTCAAGAAAACATGTTAGATACTTTCTACCCAACTCACTTATGAATAAAGATAATACATATTCACGTTAATTAGACAATAAATAGATCATGTATACAATACCAATTTACCATTAGTTACTTCAGTTTAAAGTCTCAAATTTCACACACATTTTCATGGTCTGAAGTGGAACAAGTAATTCAACCACAACATAACTTGTTTGACTTCCCCAACACTAATATACAACCCACACTATGTCTGCAGAGCCTCTAATATATTCAAAAGAGTACTATGATAGTACCGACAACAAGGCCCCAACTATACCTCAAATACAATAAACAAAGAACAAAAGGTACATGACCCCAAAATGAAGTGGCGCTCACTAAGTTAGCTGGAAAGAGGGTGTACCACTATCACTGATCAATGTCTCCTGCTGTGGAACCACTTGCATCCATTGAAGATGCAGCGCCCCCGGCAAAAGGGTCGTTAGTACATATGGAATAGTACTGGTATGAATAACAAAACACCCTCTCAATAGAATAATAAATAATACAAGCAAGAACAATGATAATATCAGTGGAAGCCACAAACAACATCAAGTCTCAAATTAGGATCAAGACAATGTTCAAATAAATTTTCATATTTTAAGTTGGGAGATCTTTAGTACCAATATGCCACCGTTCACCATACCAATACCACCGTACTTTTATCACGGAGTCCGATTACGACCCGATCAGCTAGGCCATCTCATCCGAGACATCAACCACAATCACAATTTCAATTGCAATTTCCAGCACAATCATCACCATGTGTGCGGCATGACGTCCGATCACGACCTGATCGGCTAGGCCGTCTCACCACAATGATGTGTGGGTCTACATCATCCTTTTCTACCACTCATCTCATTTAATACTTTTTTTACATATTTTCATTTCATTGGCACTAGGGACCACAATTATAAAATTATTCTTGGCACGTCGGTCGTATTTAGCAATTCATGCTCACTTTTTTTCACTTTCAATCATCATCATCATCATCAACAACAAGGCATTTCAAATCAAGGCTTTTAGTACACATGCGAGAAATTAAGAGTCTTAGGTACATAGAGAGTTTTCACAAAATTTGGCATAATAGCCTTCGTTTGAACTTGACTTGAAGTCGAAACATTTTTAATGCACAACCCAAATTTTGAACACATTTTCAGATGATAACATAACATGATAAAAGCATTTGGGATACATATTGAACATATACCTTTCAACACAAGCTTATTCGGAATAGTTACTTTTATAATGAACAACTCGGGACTTAAATAAATTACATGAATACCATGGGATTCAATTCTAAGAGAGGAGTTTAGCCAACATACCTCGATTTGAGCTTTCCTTAAATTAATACAACATTCCGAAAATCCTAGCAATTCCAATATATTTTGAGACATAACAAAATTGAACACAAATTAGGAAGATGTTCATGGTTTCAGCTCGTTTGAGCATTTTATCAAACACTAGGTGTTCAAATTTGGCTACAAGGTTTCTCTACAAGATTTTCTTAATTCCACAACCCAATCTTTACTTATTTGAGCTCAACAATCTTTTCACAAACCTTATTGGTACATGCATGTATACATAATACTCTCACACCCAAGAATCATACTCCCAATCACCCATCTTTTACCCCAAACTCGAAATTGAAGAATTGGGGAAAGGAATTCTTACCTCTTTGAAGCCCTAGCAAGATCCTTGTAAAATCTTCAAGCCTTGAGCAAGAATTGATGAATAAAATAGCTAGGTCTTCTCTTTCTCTCTCTAAGATACTCTCACCTCTCTCTAAAAATATCAGATGAAACCCTTAAAAATGACCCCCAAATCCTTTTTATAAAAATGGGATCGGGTTATAAAATCAGAAAAATGAAGCCCCGACATAGATCTGCGGTATGCGACTGCATAATGCTTCTGCGGTCAGCGAAACATGCCTCATAATGGCCCTCTGGAATTGGGCAACACTGTCCCACTCTGCGACCGGTCTGCGATCCGTAGACCTGTTATGCGGTCGCATAATGGACCGCAGAACCTTCTTCAAACATTTCTCATGCTAGTTCTGTGATGGGATCTGTGGCCCGCAAAACGGTTATGCAGCTACATAATGGATTGCATAATGATCCTAAAATTTAGCTCAAGTTTCTGCTTCACTATGTAGCAGTTATTACTCTGCGGTCGCAGAATGAACCGCAGAAATACCTTACACTTTAGAAGATTTTCTTCAACTCCCCAACGCACTGAGCAACCCAAAAAGTCTACCTCGGTACCACAAAACCTTTAATTCCTTTACAAAAGTTTATGGGGCCTTACATGTTCAAGTGGAATGAAGAAGCTCAAAAGAGTTTTGAATTGATAAAGAAGAAGATGACACAAGTTCCTATCCTTCAGTTGCCTAACTTTGATGTTTTATTTGAAGTAGAATGCGATGCTTCAGGTGTTGGTGTTGGAGGAGTTCTTAGCTAGGAAGGTAAACCCGTGGCTTATTTTAGCGAGAAGCTAAGTTGATCTAAATTGAAGTACTCTACCTATGAAAAAGAATTCTATGCTATTGTTCGCGTGTTGCAACATTGGAGTCATTATTTATTACCAAGATATTTTGTGCTATATTTTGATCATGAGGCACTAAAGTATCTTAATCACCAACAAAAGCTCAATGCAAGGCATGCAAAATTGGTAGAGTTCCTTCAGAATTTTCAGTTTGTAATTAAGCACAAGGCTGGAAACCTCAATCAAGTGGTTGATGCTCTTAGTATAAGACCGTGTTTACTTTCTATGATGTAAACTAATGTAACTGAATTTGACCATATCAATGAGATTTATGAGGCTGATCTAGACTTTGGAGATGTTTGGAAGAGATACTTGGAGGGTCCACAAAGAATGGTTGTAATTCGAGATGGGTTTCTTTATTATGGAAAGCAGCTTTGCATACCACAAAGCTCTTTAAGGGAGTACATTATGAGGGAAGCACATGAGGGTGGATTAGCTGGTCATTTTGGCCATTCTAAAACATTGAAGATGATTCAAGGAAGTTTCTACTGGCCTAAATTAAACAAAGATGTGTTGAGGCTGATTGAGCGTTGTGAAATATGTAGAAAAGTGAAAATGCCTTGGAGCAATAAGGGGTTATATTAGCCCTTGCCAATTCCTACCACACCATGGGAATATATTAGCATAGACTTTGTGCTTGGATTGCCAAGGACTCAAGGAGGTAAGGATGCTATCTTTGTTGTTGTTGATAGATTCTCTAAGATGGCACACTTTATCCCATGTAACAAGATAAATGATGCAACTCATGTGGCTGTTTTGTTCTTTAACAATATTGTCAAGTTACACGGCATTCCAAGAAGCATTGTTTCTGATCGCGACACTAAGTTTCTCAGTCATTTTTGACATACTTTATGGGCTAAGCTTGGTAGAGAGTTGAAGTATAGCTAATCTTATCACTCTCAAACAGATGGACAAACAGAGGTAGTCAATCGAAGTTTAGGTGCATTGCTAAGAAGTTTGATCAAGAAGAACATAAGAGAATGGGAATCCTTGCTACCACATGTTGAGTTTGCTTTCAACAAGTCTGTGAATCGAACAACTGGAAAAATCCCTTTTGAAGTGGTTTATGGTAAGAATCCTCTTGGTCTATTAGACTTGTCTCCTCTTCTTAAAACCAATTATTTTAGTGGAGATGATGATTAGAGGGTTAAGTAATTGAAAAAGTTACATGAGAAAGTAGTACAAGAGATTGAGAGACAAACAAAGGCATATAAGAAACAAGTTGATAAGAAGAGACAACAACAATTCTTTAACGTGTGAGACTTAGTCTGGGTATACTTTAGGAAAAAAAGATTTCCCAACCAAAAGTATCTAAAGTTGCAACCAAGAGCTGGTGATCCATTTCGAGTTGTTCAAAAGTTAGGTGACAATGCTTATAGATTGGATCTACCAGACGATTATGGGGTGTCGCCAATATTTAATGTTGATAACCTTGTACCATTTATAGAGCCTTTAGACTCGAGGATGAGTCCTTTTCAACCAAGGGTGAATGATGCAAATCAAGAAGCTATATTAGCCTTTTGTTATTTAGCTCGCCAAAAACAAGTTCTTATATGCCCACAAATAGGTGTGTGGACGTGTATTCAAGTTCAAAAATCCCAAGATTGATTTCAAGAAGCCAAGACCCTTTCCTTCTTAAAATATGATTTGTTTTATTCCTTTTAGAATAAGGATTTTTCTTTTAGTAGGATCCTAGTTTCTTTTCCTTGTAGAATAGGGATTTTACTTTTCTTGTCTTTAGTTATTTTATTTTCTTATTAAAATAGGAATTGTATTCATCAAAGAAGAGACTCTAGGCCTATATAAAGGGTTATCTTTCCTTGTAGAATGGAATTCACATTTTTGGAGGTTTGCCCTAATTTGCAATAGAGTATTTTTCTCTATTTTGTCTTCTTTATCCTTATTTTTTGTTCCAACCAAGGGTGTAGTAGTGTTTATCATATTTTCAATTGTGTGTGGTGTTTCTTTATCATGTTAATTGATTCCAAGTGGTGACTTTAGGAACTTGTTTAGTTTTTGATCTTTCAAGAATACGTTTCTTGATCTAAATTCATTCTTTTGATATCATAGAATCATAACTTTCATTGAACTGGTGCAGGATCAATATTTACTTGTTTTGAACGAGTAAATAGTCTTTGTCTTTCTTATATTTCAGATCGTCATCTTTCACCTCATTTTTGAATCATCAGATTCTGAGTCCTAAAACTTGAGATATGTTGTTTCTTGAAATCGATCGAGAAACCACGTTTTTCTTTCAAGATCATGATCCTGACCGGTTGGTTCTTTGTTAACTCAAAGAATAACATCATGTTCTTGAGATATTTTGTTCCCCAGAACCTTCGAGATGCATGGTGCATGGAGTTTGAGTAGCTGCGCCAGGGTACTATGATAGTGTCAGAGTATGCAGTCAAATTCAGTGCTTTGTCCAGACATGCACCGGCCTTGGTTTCCACAGTCAGAGAGCGAGTCCGACGATTCATCAAGGGTCTCAACTATGGTATTAGATTTAGCATAGCTCGAAAGTTGGAGACAAATACCCTATATCAACATGTGGTAGAGATCGCACAGAGGTTTAAGGGTATGCAGGGCCGTGAGAGAGAGGACAGGGAGGCCAAAAGGCCTCGAGGTACTGGAGGATTTAGTGGTGGCCATGCTGTAGCTACATCCCTTCATGGTAGAGGCTATTAGCCATCCATTTCCTTCAACATTTCCTGATTCTAGTGGTGCTCTGGCTATGTTGAGGTCTCAGGTTGCACACTTTGCTCAACCACTTTCTAGTGCACCTCCTACACGGGGTGCCTTCAGCGGTCAGTCCAGCTGACCAGGCCCGAGCCAGTTCTAGAAGCCACACCTAGTAAGAGCTTGCTTTGAGTGTGGTGATACTCGTTATATGGTGAGGGACTACCCAAGACTCAGGAGGGGTGTAGATCCACAGGCTCTCAGGATCCACGGATTCAGTCAGGTCCACAAACACGGGCCATGGTTGCTGCTCCACCCACACAACCAGCTAGGGGTAGGGGATAGGAGGGTAGAGGTCGCCCTAGAGGGGGAGGATATGTTGTATTTGTCTAGTTTAGGTTATTTCGACTCTTTTCATGCCTTTAATTGAATTGTCACATCATATTTTAATGCTAATTGTCAATCTACTCTTACTTGTGTTAGTCTATCCTTATATGCTTATTTGACTTGTTTAACACTTGTTCTACATCTTACTTGATACTTTGCTCTTATGCTTTAGTTGAAGTTATTGCTTTCTTTATTGCCTTATTACATCCTTAATTATTGAATTATTTTTGAAGTCGTTATTTCGTGAATTATCTTCTTGTTGAGTTATTGGTGTTGAAGTTGTGAAAGCCGTTATCACATTGAGACGAAGTTGTTAATTGTTAAGATATCTTCATTGTTGAGCAATTTACATTCTTTGTTATTGTTGATGTTCTTGTACACATTGTGGTTAAGCCATTGGCTATTGTTGTGAAAATATTGATATTGTTGATTCTTGGCAAGTTGTGGCATATGATCACTTGTGGTGCTAGATATTATTATATTGTGATATTGATACGCATGCAGTGATATAAGAATAGAGGTTAATGTGCATGCGCCGGTATAAGCTTGAATTTATGTGCGTGTTGCTAGTAAGGGAATTACTTGAAGCCATGTGGCGTCATAAGGTGGGCTAAAGTGCGTGTATCTATTTCGAAAAAAATATTTTCAAAACTATCTAAATGTAAGGCTCACGCGGCGGTATAAGGAAAGATTGTGATTGAAATTGAGAAATATGAATATGAGGCGGTACCTCGGCTGTGATTCTTGTTGTGCATTTCATGTGAAAAAGAGTTATTGATGGAGCAATTCTTGTTGCTTTTATTATTTTGTGTCTTAACAGTTTTGTTCGTATTTGATTATTGTGGTTCTCTTTATTTGCTCACTTCTTGTTATCTCTATGCTTACAATTCTGTCATTAGTCTATATTATTAACCTGCTTCGTTATCATTTATTTCTCTGTTTTCATTACTTCTCATTATTATATTTTCGTTCTGTTTATTATGTCCTAGTAGGTGTCATGACCTGGCCTCATCACTGCTCTACCGAGGTTAGGCTTGATACTTACTGGGTACAGTTGTGATGTACTCATACTACGCTTCTGCACATCTTTTTGTGCAGATCTAGGTACGTCTGCCCGCGCTGGACGTTAATGATTGATTGTAGCTGTCTTTCGGAGACTTCAAGGTATACATGCTCGGCGTCCGCAGGCCTCGAAGTCACCTTCCATTATCTTTTCATTCAGTTATATTTCTTATTCAGTCAGAATTGTAGTAGACATTCTAGGTTATCCTGTAAAGCTTATGACTCCGTTCCACCGATTTTGGGAGAAGTGTTGTTGAGATCCTATTTTGGAAGGTTATATGAGTTTATCATAGTTTGATTATTTCTGTTAAGTTATTATTAAATGTTAGGCTTACCTGATGTTAGAGATTAGATGCCATCACGACATTCTAAGATGGAAAATTGAGATTGTGACAACTTTATTCTTGAAATTCCAGATCTAAAACATGAAAAATAAAGCAACTTAAAAGGAGCATGCTTTGATCGAGATTCGAGCTACAAAATTAGCACCAGCGAGCTAAAGAGAAGAAAACATAATCTTTGGGGAATAGATATAACAAGACCCAAATACACAACATATTAAAATATCACAAGCCGTTATTACTTCTGTTTTGTATCAAAATCTTGTTGAGCCTTTTTTTTAAAAAATAAATCCATTAAGGTGCCGGACATTCTCAAATATTAAAATTAACTATATGTGATAGTTTCACGGAAGGATTCAACCTTTTGGAGAAGTTTCAATTTCATTGTTGTTCATACTTGGAGAACTCTTGTAAATCTAATAACTTATCCATGTTAAGTTAGAATAACATGGTAGAATAGTTTCAATGGATTTAAAAAACTTGTAAAAATTAACTCAAGTTCTTTTTTGCGTATAAATAAACTTTTAAAAGGTATAAAAGTCAGTTAACACTTTAGGGATACTTTTGTCAATTAACATTCGACGTTCTCTGCAATAGCATCGTGTGTGTGTTACGATCCAAAAATTCAACTAGTCGTGATGGCACCTAACCTAACCCGCTAGGTAAGCCAATTAACAACTATCCAATTTAATGAGATTTATTGAGACAAATGAATGATAAAATAACTGAACCTTTATACATTTTCCAAGTACTGGTAGTACAAATCATGAGCTTCTAAGATTTAAAATTTACAAAGCTAGTATGAAATAAAGTACATCATCTATTTGAAATATACATGAACAGATTAAAATACTGAAGCTACCAAGATCAAGAGGCAGCTATGACCAAAATGCATGTACATCTTCAAATCCATCTCCCGCCGTACACAACAACATCATCATCCAACATCTGCGCGCAAGGTGCAGAAGTGTAGTATGAGTACAACCGACCCCATGTACTCAATAAATAACAAACCTAACCTTAGGTTGAAAGTAAGGATGAGCTGGAACAAAGGCCGGAGTCCAACACAAATAGCGAACAACAGTTTATAACAATATAATAAAAGTGATAAAAGAAGTAACTCAGAGATATAATGCTCAACTCGTTCACAGTTCCGAAAAATAGGCATGCTTTTCAAGTGTATCAGTAAAACCCAAATCTTTTACCGAAATCACCAAAATATGAGTAAGTTTGTAAAACTGTAATTTTCCCCCAAAACGTTCAACAGGTAAATGTTTCATTTTCAAATGGCATGAGGAAAATACATCTCTATGTCTACATGTCAAAGTGTATGTGAAGTCATGAATGATGCAATGCCGTACAACATGAGAAAAATGCATCTCTATACCTGTATGTCAAGTGTGCATGTCGAATGCAATGCAACTCAGTGATAAAATCATATGCATACTCTCAGAGTATCAATTCACTCAGACCTCCTAGTCTCTCAGTCCTCCCAATCACTTAGTCCTCACAGTTACTCATTCGTCACAGTTACTCAGTCTTCCTAATCACTCGGCACTTGCTCTCGGTAGTCGCACTCTCACTCGGCACTCGCACTCAGTAGATACCTACTCTCACTATGGGTGTGCAGACTCCGGAGGGGCAGATCTAGTCCAAGTGCTATAATAAGCCAATCTCATCAATATCCTCACAATCAGGCCCCCGGTCTTACTCAGTCATCAATCTCTCCAGTCTGTCGGGTTCACAATGTCATAAAAATCAGCCCAAAAATGATGATGTGATGTATCAATAAATGGTAACAGAGACTGAGATATGATATGCAAATGAATGCGTATGACTGAGTATGTAATTGCAATGTACGCAAATAACTCAACAAAAAAAATGATCTCAGTGAGTCCCAATAAGATAAGCATATAGCCTAGATATGGTTTCTAACATGGATCACAACTCAATTACTCTAGCACGTAGAGATTTCATAGATACAGATAAGATTAGATAACTACACAGTACCACAGAAATAACCGAGTCACAATTCACACGGTGCACGCCCACACGCCCGTCACCTAGCATGTGCGTCACCTCAACGCCAAACATATATCACGTAGATTCATGGGTTCATACCCTCAGCACCAAGTTTAGAAGTGTTACTTACCTCGAAAAAGCCAAATTCAATATCGAGCAAGCCAAACAATACTCCAAAAATGCCATCCTGCTCACATCAACCTCCGAACGGCTCGAAACTAGCCAAAAACAACTCAAATACATCAAATAATGCCTAAGGAAATAATTCCAAATGATAAAGGTCGAATTTTTAATCAAAAGCCCAAAGTCAACCAAAACTTCAAACCTGGGCCCGTGCCTCAAAACCCAACAAAACTGATAAAATCCGACAACCCATTCGATTACAAGTTCAACCATACTAGTTTCACTCAAATCCGACTCCGAATCGATGTTCAAAACACAAAAATTATTTCTATGAAACTTTAGACAAAATCCCCAATTTTCTTCTCTTGAAAATTCATAATCCAATTACGAAAAACAAAGATAGATTCATGAAATATAATCAAAACCGAGTAGAGAACACTTATCTCAATCAAGTTGGTAAAAATCGCTTCAAAAAGCGTCTCAATCCGAGGTCTATAACTCCAAATATGAATAAAATGACCAAATCCTCGATTTAAAGCTTCTACCCAGCCATTTTCGCTTTTGTGAACAAATGAGCCGCTTCTGCGACACGAACTCCGCTTTTGCGGACTTCACTAGCTAGCTGACCTCTCGCACCTGCGGACACTGTTCCTCTTCCGCGCAATCGTAGGTGCGAGGCTAAAATACGCATCTGCGAAAACTCCCAAACAAACCGCCATCCGCTTCTACGATCGAATTACCATGCCTGCGGACGCGCAGAGGTGCCAAAAATTCTGCTTCTGCGGTTTCCCCTCATTCAACCTTCCTTCACTTCTGCGCCCATGATACCGCATCTGCGACCATCGCACCTGTGCCCATTACCCCGCAGGTGCAACCACATCAGGTCTAACAAAACTAACCATCTCACATGAATGGATAAATGATCCTAAACACGTCTGCATCTCACCCGAGCCACTCAGGACCCCATCCGAATATACCAACAAGTCCTATAACATAATACAGACTTACGCGCGGCCTTAAATCACACATAACAATATCGAAACGATGAATCGTACCACAATTCAAACTTAAATGAATTTTGAACTTTCAATTTCCAAAACTCGCGTCGAAACATATCAAATTAACGCGGAATGAACCAAAATTTTGCACACAAGTCTCAAATAACATAACGAAGCTATTCCAATTCCCGGAACCACAATACGAATCCAATATCCTCAAAGTCAACTCTCGGTCAAACTTATGAACTTTCCAAACCTTCAAATTTTCAACTTTTGCCAATTAGGCTGAAACCTTCTAGAGATATCCAAATGCAAATGCGGGCATACGCTCGAGTCCAAAATCACCATCCGAACCTAACGGAACCATCAAAACTTCAATCTGAGGTCAAATACTAAAAAGTAAAACTTGGTAAGCTCTTCCAACTTAAAGCTTCAATAATGAAATTCATTCTTCCAAATCGATTCCGAATAACCTGAAAACTAAAACCGACGATTCACACAAGTAAGAGGCCCTTGAAGGATCCATCATCATCTTATTTTCTAGATCAAGACCCACAATGCATCATACGGAGCTACTCATGCCCTCAAACTATCGAGCAAAGTGCAAATTTCTCAAAATGACCAGTTAGGTCGTTACAATCTCCCCCACTTAAACGTAAGTTCGTCCTTGAACGTGCCCAGAATCGTTCCAAAGCCATCAAACTGCCGTGTAACCTTGCCATGCACATACCTGGGGGTGATACCACGTCACCCTAATCCATATAAGCATGACGACACAACATAACTAAAGATCTTAAATTCAGCCTTAGCCCATAAACCTTGGAACCCAATTTCCAACATCCAGAATTCCTTACAAGACCCGAATCTCTCATCTACACGTTGTATGAGTCTAAACGGGCTGTATCAAGCCATAAACATAACTCAAGATGTAATCACATGATATACCACACGACTCACATACTCGTATCAATAATTCCCGATCACAGTAGCTGCTCAAAACAAACCCAGTACTGATAATAACCTCATATCAAGTAAAACCTCATTTAAAATCTTTGTACACTGCTGATAATGAAAGAAACACGCAGAAACTCATAACCACTCATCATATCAACAAGTCATGGATCTCTATCGCCCCAACTAGAATCCATAACTGAAATTCTAAGCTGACTTCCGATATTACTCTCCCCAACATACCGTACTCAAATTCGATAGCAATCACTTCAGTCCCAAAGACTTCACCTCATCAAATACAAGCTACTCTAGTGACATGCCACACCAATACTTCCTAGAGCCACCAATCGTGCAATCTGTGCACCAATAGGCATCACCTCAAATGTATTCAACATGGAAAACTGACTCAAATGAGAGAACCGTCCCGCAAGCTCAACAAGTACTACCACAACTACAATGATATGAA
Source organism: Nicotiana otophora (assembly GCA_000715115.1). Taxonomy (NCBI): domain Eukaryota; kingdom Viridiplantae; phylum Streptophyta; class Magnoliopsida; order Solanales; family Solanaceae; genus Nicotiana; species Nicotiana otophora. Next base: position 22,414 of record AWOL01S0038175.1, read on the forward strand.
CCTATCATACATAGTAGAACCAAGACACACGAATCTAACACAAAGGATCGTATCCCAACATAACTTCGCTGCAATGCGTGACCTATCCAAACACTGGTCCATATGAAATACCTTAAGCCACAATGCTCAAAATCAACAACCACACGCAATTCGATATCAAGTGCACGAAGTGCATGACCATAACCATGGAGAGGCGAATAACACAATATACCACAGCCCATAAAGACCATAACCAAGGCGCAATCAACCATTCAACACCCTAATAACCCTCTCGCTTAAATTCTGCTATAAGGCCCAAACAGAACTGCACCATGTGTGCATATAACCAATGAATCACCACCCCTCATAGCATAGAAGAGTAACACATAGAACATATCAGAACACGAATAAACTCAACTCTAACCGAAAGACTCACCCCGTAACACTAACAGTTCTGAGTCAACAAATGTGCCCCGGTGTAGAATACACATCTTCATTAGGCCTATAATCAGCCTCCAAATCAACCCTGGTCATCCACAAATAGATAATTAACCCTTCGAAAGTACATAATGACCTAACCATAGCGCATACTATCATCTGGCTAGCTTTGGCCACATCTTCACAGTCTACAACCACAAAACAATTTGTTTCTGAGAACACCCAATCTCCAAATTCATAGAACACATGAATCACCATAGCTGATCCCAAATCCAACACTCGAATGTCTAACACATCTCTCATACACGATCATTCCACGAGGAATGCTTCTATAATTCTTCAGTACCACATAGCAAAAACCTGAATATCAGCAGTCGATCAACCAAGCGAGTACCGCAATACCAACGAAGCATCCGTAAATCAAATCTCAGTGCACCTTCTGAAATGCGCATCCTTCTCAGGCAATACAAAATAGTAATATCATTCATCTAGTCATCTGAAACCGTCCATGTTGCTTAAGCATTTATGACCTTTCCTTCAAAACTAAACCATGACCTTGCGCACGCAAATCTCAATCCCACATAACACACCGCATCTATCATGCCATCATATGAAAAGTATGAGAATCTCATAATCAACTCTGAGTCACAAGCATAATACATACCCGGTCAGTAAAAAACCTTCCATTTGATCCCATCCAGGAAAAAATCACAATACACAACATGCTCCTCACGCAGGTAGGAAATATCAATCTTAAACAGTGGTAGAAACCATCGAGAACACTTCGAAACCCATTTTTACATAACCAAGCCATCAGAACTGAACCTCTCTAACTCGACCAAGACACGCAGGCCGCCAAATCCAAGAGTATTGCCACAAAACACCCGTAGAGACTCACCACATCATAAGTACCCAAAGAACCGATCATATCCATTACCATGCTGATCCAACGTACTACCAAGTTGTCTTATTTCTCCGAGTTCCTTTCGAATTACCCTTAAGTTGACACTTCTCCTTGCTAGAACACCATGTTCCTTAACCAAAACTCACCCCATGAGATCCTAGCATAAAACCACACCACCTTAAGGCCCATAAACCGCTGAATTCCCTCTTAAGCACCCCAAAGCACCCCAACTAAGACACCCACTTTGAAGAGACCTTCTGTGAATCTAAAGCCGTTTCCTTCACCCTCTTGATACTGAAATATAGAATCTATAGTGATACAGAAACACTGCGAGTCCCGACACCATCTGATGCAAATCCCAGATCTTAGCCATATACAAATTTAGAAAATTCTTAATTGCCACATGTAAATCCTGAATCCATTAGAACCTTCTCGAGAGTCCTCCACACTACTCAAATCTCAATTGCACAGCCCTAACGAACTGAACGACATGTGCCCCATTAGCACGACAACACCCAAAGAAGTAATCCACACCTCTAAGAAACTGAGTGAATCCTACTCTATGCGCATTACATCCTTCACGAATAACAACTCAATCATTCCATGATTTCTATATACCCATAAAGTGTAATACATCATGTATCCAGAAATTTCCTTGCTTAACTCATCCTCAAA
>AWOL01S0038182.1:0-18648 GCA_000715115.1 Nicotiana otophora
GGGTTGTGTCCCCTTATTTGTTGATGATGGTGAGGCTAGTGAGGTACATGATTGAGTGAGGCCAGGGGCCTGATTGTGAGGATATTAATACCATAGCGCGTGAGTTATCCGCGAACCATGTGAGTTGACCGTGCGGGTCCAGGTATTGATACCATAGCGCGTGAGTTGTCCATGAAGCACGTGAGTTGACCGTGCGGAGCTAGGTATTGATATGATGGCACGTGAGTTGTCTGTACTTAGCACTTGGGCTTTGGGAGCCCCTCCGGAGTCTGTACACACCCCCAGTGAACACAGAGTGTTGAGTGTTTTGAATGTTGAGTGCTGAGTGCGAGTGATGAGTGATGGAGTGACACTGCTGTGAGGTTGTATTTATTTGTGATGTTGCTGCATTTACCTGTTAATTTTCCTTGTAGTCTTACTGATTTACAAAATTACCTGTCTACTCCTGTTTGTACTTAATTGTGAAAATAAATAATTAGACTATTTTACTTAGCTCGTCACTACTGCTCAGTTCCTTAGTTATTTTTGTTACTACTGAGTCAGTTGTACTCATACTACACCGTGCACTTTATGTGCAGATCTAGGTGAGTTAGAAGGCGGCGATCATTGAGTTCAGGCCGGCTATCTTTGGAGACTGCAAGGTAGTTGTTAGTGTCCGCAGGACCTTGTTACTTCTTTTGTCATTTCTTCTTTTGGATAGTTAGACAGTTTATATATCTTAGTTCATAGTTTTAGATGCTCATGACTTAGTGACACCCTGATATTTGGGGCTCATTTCCGTATTTTTCTATATTACATTTAGAGTTGATTTAGTTTATGAAAAATTTAAATTTTGAAATATTTTATTAAATTCTTATAATTCGCTTAGTAGTAATATTTTGGGAAGTAGGCTTGCCTTGTAACACCATAGGCGCCATCATGACCGTGGTTAGATTTTGGGTCGTGACAAGTTGGTATCAGAGCCTAGGTTACATAGGTCGCACGAGTCATGAGCGGGTTTAGTAGAGTCTTGCGGATCGTTACGGAGACGTCTGTACTTATCTTCGAGAGGCTGCAGAACCTTTAGAAAAACTTCACATTCTTGAATTCTTTTCGTGCGGTATTGATTCAGCTTGAAGTGTAACTCTTTGAATTTCTTCCACGCACTCGTATGCGCACATGAGCGCTCAGTATCAGTTGTGCCTCGACGGCTTGTGATTTCCTGGATGAGGTATGAGATGTGATTTCTGTGTGTTGATGTTGGGCCAGTCTGGAGGACACGAGGCCGGGGTTTGACTATAGCTTGAGCACTAAGGTGTTGATTGTGTGAGCACTTGCTTGTGATAATTTTGGGGATATTTAAGAGAGTATTCAGCGGCTTATGAGCCCTAAGGCAGTGTGGTTTTATGCTTGGGTCTCGTGTGGTGAGTCTGGGTTGAGGATTGTGGTGTTATGGCGGGGCAAAGTATCAATTTGAAGGTAATTCAGAAAGAAACTCAGATAGATAGGATATCTTGGTAGTAGATTGGATCGGTATGGTAATGGGTATGATTAGTTCTTTGGGTGTGTATGAGGTAATGAGTTCTACAGGTGTTTTTTGGCAATGTCCTTGGGTTTTTGGTGGTCTGCGTAGCTTGGTTGAGTTAGAAGGATTCAGTCCTGATGGATTTATTTTGTGCCATTGGGATTCGGAGAGAGTTCTTGATGGTTTTGAGAACAACTCTTGGCATGTTCGAGGACGAACGTTTGTTTAAGAGGGGGAGGATGTAACGACTCGGCCAGTCGTTCCGAGAGTTATAGCCCTGTTTCCCCATTTCTGCTTCTTTATGTGTTGTTCAGCTGTGTTGAGTTGCATCGAGTTGGTAGGTTTGGGTCCGGAGTAGTTTTAGAGTGAAATGAACACTTAGTCCCTTAGTTAGAAAGTTAAGTTAGAAAAGTCAACCGGAAGTTGACTTATGAATAAACAAACTTTGGGTGATTTTAGACTTAGGAGTGTGTCCGAAATATAATTTGGAGGTCTGTGGTAGAATTAGGCTTGAATTGGCGAAAGTTGAAAGTTTAGAAGTTCTTAGGCTTGAATCCGAGGTTGATTTGGTATTTTGGTGTTGTTTTGGGTTTTCCGAAGGTTCGATTAAGTTCGGGTAGTGATATATGACTGGTTGGAATTATTGCTTGAGGTCCCGAGGGCCTCGGGTGAGTTTCGGGTAGGTTTGGGTTGTGTTGCGCTCGTTTTTCTTATGTTTCGACGTCGTTTCTTCAAGTATAAATGATATTATATTGAACAAATGAGCTCTGATTTCTTTTTTGATTGAAGCATTAGATCCGTATCGTAATTACGGACCCGTAGCAAAAAGAATCATCGAATTTGGACATCGTATGAGAATGTTATGGTCATTTTACTAAGTATTAGGTTGCCAGATGTTTCAGATTAATTACGAAATTGCTACTGACGGCGTATTTAAAAATCTGCACCATTTGCAAATTTTGAAACCAACATATCTCCTTAATTATAAGGTCAAATTGAGTGATTAAAAAGCCTAAATTGATTAGAATTTCACAAGGAATCCATTGGAGGCATAAAAAGTGAGTTTAGGGATCGTTTGTCATGAGAAATCAGGCAGAATAACTGGCATAAAAATATATAAAATAAGGGTTTGTTCATTCGGTCATATTTTGAGTTGGGGAGCTCGAATTTGGGCGATTTTTTAGGCGAATTTCACCATATGGATTGGGATAAGTGTTCTCCACAGTTTTGATTATATTGCATGAAACAATCTTCGTTTTTAGGATTTGATTGATGATTTTAAAGTGAAATTGAGGGAGTTAGGATTTGAGTTTTGGAGAGTTTAAGTGAGGATTTGAGAGACTAAACGGAGTCCGATTTTGATGAATTTTATATGGTTAGAATCGGGAGAGGACGAGGTTTATAATCCTGCCATTTTTGACTAATTTCGAGACGTGGGCTCGGGGGCCAGGTTTTGGCCGATTTCGAATTTTTGGCATATTTATGTAGTTTTTATTGTGGAATTCGATTCTTTAGACTATGTTGATAGTAGTATTCTGAGTTTTGGTTAGATTCAGAGCTTTTGGAGACTGAGTCAAGAGACGAGGGCATCCCGGAGGCCATCATCTGTGTTTACGTAGTTACTTGTTGTTGAACTTGTCTTCCTTCATGTTAGAGATCATGCTTAGGCTTTATTCATGCTCACATTATTTGTACTCAGTCATAGAAATTATTGTACATGTTTACCTCAATCCCTATTATTTGCTAATATGTTGTGATACTTGATGTGGGTTGTGTCCCCTTATTTGTTGATGATGGTGAGGCTAGTGAGGTACATGATTGAGTGAGGCCAGGGGCCTGATTGTGAGGATATTAATACCATAGCGCGTGAGTTATCCGCGAACCATGTGAGTTGACCGTGCGGGTCCAGGTATTGATACCATAGCGCGTGAGTTGTCCATGAAGCACGTGAGTTGACCGTGCGGAGCTAGGTATTGATATGATGGCACGTGAGTTGTCTGTACTTAGCACTTGGGCTTTGGGAGCCCCTCCGGAGTCTGTACACACCCCCAGTGAACACAGAGTGTTGAGTGTTTTGAATGTTGAGTGCTGAGTGCGAGTGATGAGTGATGGAGTGACACTGCTGTGAGGTTGTATTTATTTGTGATGTTGCTGCATTTACCTGTTAATTTTCCTTGTAGTCTTACTGATTTACAAAATTACCTGTCTACTCCTGTTTGTACTTAATTGTGAAAATAAATAATTAGACTATTTTACTTAGCTCGTCACTACTGCTCAGTTCCTTAGTTATTTTTGTTACTACTGAGTCAGTTGTACTCATACTACACCGTGCACTTTATGTGCAGATCTAGGTGAGTTAGAAGGCGGCGATCATTGAGTTCAGGCCGGCTATCTTTGGAGACTGCAAGGTAGTTGTTAGTGTCCGCAGGACCTTGTTACTCCTTTTGTCATTTCTTCTTTTGGATAGTTAGACAGTTTATATATCTTAGTTCATAGTTTTAGATGCTCATGACTTAGTGACACCCTGATATTTGGGGCTCATTTCCGTATTTTTCTATATTACATTTAGAGTTGATTTAGTTTATGAAAAATTTAAATTTTGAAATATTTTATTAAATTCTTATAATTCGCTTAGTAGTAATATTTTGGGAAGTAGGCTTGCCTTGTAACACCATAGGCGCCATCATGACCGTGGTTAGATTTTGGGTCGTGACAAGTTGGTATCAGAGCCTAGGTTACATAGGTCGCACGAGTCATGAGCGGGTTTAGTAGAGTCTTGCGGATCGTTACGGAGACGTCTGTACTTATCTTCGAGAGGCTGCAGAACCTTTAGAAAAACTTCACATTCTTGAATTCTTTTCGTGCGGTATTGATTCAGCTTGAAGTGTAACTCTTTGAATTTCTTCCACGCACTCGTATGCGCACATGAGCGCTCAGTNGTTATGGTCAATGTACTAAGAATTAGGTTGCCAGATTTATTTCTGATTAATTACGCAATTGCCACTGACGACGTATTTAAAAATCTGCACTATTTGCAAATATTGAAACCAACATATCTCCTTTATTATAAGGTCAAATGGAGTGATTTAAAAGCCTACATTGACTAGAATGTCACAAGAAATCCATTGGAGGCATAAAAAGCAAGTTTTGGGATCGTTTGGCACAAGAAACGAGGCAAAAAAATTTATAAAACGAGGATATTTTCATTCGGTCATATTTTGAGTTGGGGAGGTCGGATTTGGGCGATTTTGGGGGCAATATTTACCACAAGGATTGGGACAAGTGTTTGCTTCTCAGTTTTGGTTATATTTTATGAATCCATCTTCATTTTTGGAATTTGATTGATGATTTCAAAGTGAAATTGAGGGAGTTAGGATTTGAGTTTTGGAGAGTTTAAGTGAGGATTTGAGGGACCAAACGGAGTCCGATTTTGAAGAATTTTATATGGTTAGAATCGGTAGAGGACGAGGTTTATAATCCTACCATTTTTGACTGATTTCGAGATGTGGGCCGGGGGGCCAGGTTTTGGTCGATTTCGGATTTTTGGCATATTTATGTAGTTTTTATTGTGGAATTCGATTCTTTAGACTATGTTGATAGTAGTATTTTGATTTTTGGTTAGATTCGGAGCTTTTGGAGATCGAATCCAGAGACGAGGGCATCCCGAAGTAGGATTTTACGCTGTTAAGGTAAGTAACAGTTTTAACTCTGCCTTGAGGGTATAAACCCGGAGAATTTGATATCGTGTGACTGTTTGGAGGTGATACCCACGCTAAGTGATGGGCGAGTGGGTATATACCTCGAGGTATGGAGACTTGGTCCGTCCCGTGAGGCCTCATGGCCATCATCTGTGTTTACGTAGTTACTTGTTGTTGAACTTGTCTGCCTTCATGTTAGAGATCATACTTAGGCTTTATTCATGCTCATATTATTTGTACTCAGTCATAGAAATTATTGTACATATTTACCTCAGTCTCTATTATTTGCTAATATGTTGTGATACTTGATGTGGGTTGTGTTCCCTTATTTGTTGATGATGGTGAGGCTAGTGAGGTACATGATTGAGTGGGGCCAAGGGCCTGGTTGTGAGGATATTAATACTATAGCGCGTGAGTTATTCGCATAGCACATGAGTTGACCATGCGGGTCCAGGTATTGAGCGCGTGAGTTGTCCGTATAGCGCGTGAGTTATCCGCATAGCACATGAGTTGACCATGCGGGTCCAGGTATTGAGCGCGTGAGTTGTCCGTATAGCACGTGAGTTGACCGTGTGGATCCAGGTATTGATATGATGGCACGTGAGTTATCCGTGCTTAGCGCTTAGGCTTTGGGAGCCCCTCCGGAGTCTATACACACCCCCAGTGAGCACAGAGTGTTGAGTGTTTTGAGTGTTGAATGTTGAGTGCGAGTGATGAGTGATAGAGTGACACTGCTGTGAGGTTGTATTTTTTTGTATTGTTGCTGCATTTACCTTTTAATTTTCCTTGTAGTCTTACTGATTTATAAAATTACCTGTCTACTCATGTTTGTACTTAATTGTGAAAATAAATAATTGGACTGTTTTACTTAGCTCGTCGCTACTGCTTAGTTCCTTAGTTATTTTTGTTACTACTGAGTCGGCTGTACTCATACTACGCCCTGCACTTTATGTGCAGATCTAGGTGAGTTAGAAGGCGGCGATCATTGAGTTCAAGCCGACTATCTTTGGAGACTGCAAGGTAGTTGTTAGCGTCCGCAGGACCTTATTACTCCTTTTGTGATTTCTTCTTTGGGACAGTTAGACAGTTTATATATCTTAGTTTATAGTTTTAGATGCTCATGACTTAGTGACACCCCGATGTTTGGGGCTCGTTTCCGTATTTTTCTATATTACATTTAGAGTTGATTTAGTTTATGAAAAATTTAAATGTTAAAATATTTTATTAAATTCTTATAATCGGTTTAGTAGTAATATTTTGGGAAGTAGGCTTGCCTTGTAACACGATAGGTACCATCACGACCATGGTTAGATTTAGGGTCGTGACAGCGCCACATCTAAAGGGAGGTGCCGTGGTTCATGCTATTTGCAGATGATATTATATTGATTGACGAGACGCGAGATTGTGTGAACACCCAATTAGAGGTATAAAGGCAGACCTTGGAGTCTAAAGGTTTCAAGTTGAGCTGGACCAAGACAGAATATTTTGAGTGTAAGTTTAGTGGCGAGACTCAATGAGGGGAAGGGGAGGTGAGGCTGGACTCGCAGGTCATCCCTAGGAGAGGAAGTTTTAAGTACCTTGGGTCTATTATTTAGAGGGATGGATAGATTGATGAAGATGTCACACATTGTATTGGGGAGGGATAGATGAAATGGAGACTCGCTTCCGGTATTTTGTGTGACAAGAAGGTGCCACCGAAACTTAAAGGTAAGTTCTACAGAGTTGTGGTCAGACCAACGATGTTGTATGGTGCTGAGTGTTGGCCATTCAAGATCGCTCATGTCCATAAGATGAAGGTAGCATAGATGAGGATGTTGAGATGGATGTGCGGGCATACCAGGTTAAATATGATCAGAAATGAGGTTATTCGCGACAAGGTGGGTATGGCCCCTATTGAGGACAAGATGCGGGAAGTACGGCTTAGGTAGTTTGGTCATGTGAGAAGGAGGAGCACAGACGCCCCAGTGAGGAGGTGTGAGAGGTTGACATTGGAGGGCCTACGGAGAGGTAGAGGTAGGCCAAAAAAGAGGTGGGGAGAGGTGATTAAGCAAGACATGGCGCAACTTCAGCTGACCGAGAACATGACCCTTGATAGGAAGGTATGGAGGTCGAGGATTAGGGTAGTAGAGTAGGTAGTCTAGGGTGTTCATAATAGTAATATTGGCATGCGGTCTCGCTTTCTGTTGGTAGTAGGTTTTTATGACTAACCGTTATTTTCTTTCATTGTTGATCACCTTATTATGTTGTTGTTTCTATTCTACTTTAATATGGTTTTTTGGTACTGTCCCTTCTTGTTTATATTTCCATTAATGTGGCTTATACTTTCCTGAGCCGAGAGTCTATTGAAAACAGCCTCTCTATCCTCACAAGGTAGGGATAAGATCTGCGTACACACTACCCTCCTCAGACCCCACGGTGTGAAATAATACTGGGTATGTTGTTGTTGTTGTTGTTGTTGTTGACAAGAACAAAGAGAAAAAGAAGAGGAAGAAAAGAATAACAAAGAGAAAAAGAAGATAAGAAAAAGGAAAAAGAATAAGAAATTCTAAAATGAAAAAGAAAATATTAGAGAAAAAACTACTTCAGTATAAATAATCCAATTAGCAGTTGACATGTGTATAATTTGGAGGGGTCAAATAATTAGGACAGGTATATTATACCCAAATGTAACTACTAAAACGAATAGCCACGTAGCCCAATCATATGTTTCCAACGCATTAAAAGAGGACCCCACATACTATGCCGTTAGTGGAGTGGGTAATTTTAAGCCTAGAAATAATGTTGTGTGTATATAGGGATAGTTTTAGCCTTTTCTGTTAGAACTATGGGCCTCCCCGTCTACTATTCCACCTCCTCTACTACTCGACCTTAAATAACTACAATTTAGATACCTTGGCTCATTTCAAAATAATGGAATGATAGATGAAGATGTTACTTATAGGATTAAAACTGGATGGTTGACATGGAGAAGTGCTACTGAGGTGTTATGTGATAGAAGGATGCCTACCAAGGTGAAAGGTAAGTTCTATAGAACAGCTATAAGACCGACTATGTTATATGGTAGTGAATGTTAGGCGGCTAAAGTACAATATATTCACAAGATGAGTGTTGCCAAAAAGCGAATGTTAAAATGGATACGTAGTCACACTAGATTAGATAAGATTAAAAATGATCATATTTGCCAGAAGGTGCAAGTAGCACACATTGAGTATAAAATGAGAGAAGGTAGCTTGAGATGATTTGATCATGTCCTGCGTCGACCAGCAGATGCACCGGTCCAAATGTGCGAAACTGTGGCGAGGGAGGTACTAAAAGGGGGACAGGCTAGACCTAAAATTACATGAAAGAAATTTGTCTCAAAAGACTTACAAATCATTGGAATCAATATAGACTTAACTAAAGATAGAGCACAATGGAAGAGAAAAATCCATATAGGTAATACCTACTGGTTGGGAATAGGTTTTAAACTTTGTGTACATACATACACATATATTTCTTACTTGCACTTTTATTTTCTTACTTGCACTTTTATTTAATTTTGGTAATTATGATAATAGAAGTTGAGTTAAATGAAAGGAATAAGAATTCATATTGCCGATCCCAACTTGTTTGGGACTTAGGCATAGTTGTTATTGTAGGAGAATACATCCAACAGCAGAATTAGCAGATCCAAACAAAAAGAAAGTAACCCACATCCACCAAGCAAATTATTTTAGAATAAAAGAAAACAAAAAGTTAAACTGCACGGCAACAATGGCACAACATATCAATTCTTTCTTCATAACGAAAACTTTCTTAATAATGCTGACTTCTTGGAATGCTTCCAAGAAACAGGGGAAACAATAGTGAAATGCCAAGAGAGAGACAATAGAACCCTCTGTTGTTGTGCCGCTAATGTTTTATCGTCCATTGAAACTCGTGTATTTTAATCATAAATTAGTAGGCCTCCCAATCTTCCAAAATTTTGATGTTCCGCTGATTACTCCTTCCCGAATGCCTCAGTATTACAATAATCCCTTAGGCAAATGGGTAATGCACAATTTTCATGAGTATTTAGGAGTCTATCCAAAATTCAGAAAAATAGAAGTTTGCTCTTCTTCTTTTTCTGCCTTTCCACTGACCACCCTAATGTACATTAATAAAAAAATGGGTGGATCCGTTTCCAATCTCAAAATCCTATAGGTTAGTACCAACAAAATTGCAGCAGCTTGCTCAATTTGATTCCTTGACAGAACCTGAAGATGACTCTTCATTTACGAAATCCTTGCTGATTGACAAACTTGTCTGACTTTCTTGGTAACTTTCTTCACTGGTGCCAGCCCGATTTTTGCTGGTTCTTGGCCTGATGTTTACACCCATGGGAAAGGGCACCTGCAAAACAAGGAAAGTGAGACCTCAAGCACCTTTTAATTTTCCTCAGATACAAATCACATAATTTCAAAGTGAAACCAAGCATTAAGGCAATATCAAACTGATGCTCCAACCACAAATTGGCAAAAGCTTAGGGTGCGTTTGATATGACGGAAAATGCTTTCCGAAAATGTATTCTGGAAAATGAGTTATTTTCTCACAGCCAAATACCAGAAATATTTTCTTAAGTAAATTTTTTTTTTTTCAGAAGAGATAACATGACTTCCCTCACTTATGTTTTTCCTTAATAGCACATTAAAATAGTTGCCAAAGTTAAAATGTGTTTGATAGTGACAGAAAATAACATTCCTATCGTACCAAACACACCCTTAATCATTAGGCAAGTCACCAGAAACAAATGAAACTATAAAAGCAATGGCCGCTTTTGATAGAGTTGTGCTCATACCTGATCACCAGCATTAGGGCCATCAGTGTGGAAGAGGATTGGGCGGCACCGCTTATCTTCATTCATGAGGCTAGAATTCTGGAAGTGAGCAATGAGTGCAGCTTTTCCCTGGATACGAGCATATGCAAGTGATGCCACCTTCTCACTATTGAACTTTTCCCATTTCTTTCCATTGAAAGCCTGCCAAATAAATACTCATGTTTTACCGTAAAAGAAGCAACAACAATTGGAAGTAACCCTTTAATTGAATTGAACTAATTTGCTCAGGGTACAAGAACCACATACATGATAAAATGGAACAATAAGGGAAGGATCAGTCATGTTGATAAAAGCGTAACCTACATTGCACTTGTTCTGCAACAAAACAAACCGAAGTTATACAGAATAGAAACAAGATACAGAACACAAGAAAGCTTTCAGCATGGGAAAAGCGCTTGCCTTGAAATCAATTGGTAGATAGATGAAATCATACATTCCTCTGTGACGTTCATCAATTGCAGCCAAAAGCATTTTTGAAGTGTACCTAAAAACCCACCAGGAGAAGTTAGAACATGGCTGATGGCACACCATCGCAAATTTTGAGAACACAAAAATACAAAAAATACTATCCAATAGCTGAAGAAGTTTCTTGCTATGAGAACAGATAGACAATCTTTATACTCAAAAGATGACACTGATCATAATTTGAAGCCTTAATGTTCTTTTTATTCATCCCATGCAGGTATACAAGCAATGAAAATTTGCAACAAAAATATAATAATAAATATGGTATGGTGACCAGATGCATTGGTATTAATATCAATGGTCTACAAATTGCAACTAGAAAATCTTTTTGATAAGTTACAACTAGGAGATATTTGAGAAAATTTCAGAAATATTTCAAGGCATTAAGCAAGATAAGTAATCCCTCAACATCAAACAGCTTTTACTATCATGTATATATCCGGTCAAGTTAGTTTTCAAGAGTAAACTCAATAAACATCATCTCAAACTAGTGAAGAAACTAATGGATTAGTAATCCCTCAACATCTTAAGCAGCATGTTTCCATATTAGCGAATAGAAGGAATTCAGGTATAAACTTAAATATCAATTAATAATAAGACAGTGTCGTACTTGTTAGGAATGTTCTTTATCATTAGGGTCGTTCTTTTATCTTCCCCTCGTGCAATCCGATCAACATCCAGTTCAAACTGCTTCTTGTTGTCAGTCTGATTCGAACTGCCTTCATTCCGACGACTCCTCATCCTTTCATTTGGAGAATCAAAAGAATTGATCATAGGAATTATTTGACCTCTACCAGGAAACATCAAACTCCTCTGATGATGGGAATGCAATCCAACATTACTGGAAGACATTGACAAGTCTATACAGCTACCACCAGTGCGAGGGAAAACGTTATGAGGAATAAACTCCAAATGATGTGGTGAATTTCCAGAAATCCTCATACTGCCCAGAGAACCTGGGTGAAAACCAGATGCATCAGGAGATTCTCCTGCATAGGCATGCCTTCTATCCCAGAGAGAGAGGGAGGGATTAACAGAGGGTGCTGAACCCACATGATGGTTGTTTATTGGTACAAGTGCATTCAGCATATGGGCGGGAGCCCTTGGAACAGAATGCAGTTGTTGAGGGCGAGTAGCACAGACTCCACCTACAAATGTTGGTGAGTTTGGCCACATCATGCCTTGAGGCTGAGGTTGATGTGATTTACTCCAGATGTACTGGTGCCCAGGAGAAGGACAATTTACATTTCCATTTGGAGTAAAACCTGAAATGAACAGAAATAGCACACAGAATATCAGAAAATTTGGATGACAGTTGTTTCTATTTTATTGCCCCCTGTTCTATAAGGTTGGGGGAGGGGTAATGGGAGTTATACCCTTACAGGTACAGTTGCACTCTCAGTTCCATTTAGATATTAGAGATTCACATAAAAATGAAAAAGGAACATATCAGAGAACTGGCTAGGATGGAAGCAAATCGCTTCCATCTTTTTCAGGATTACAACCTAACTATTGCGGTCAGTACAATATTCATCCTTGCAGAGAAAGAAGACCCGTGATACGGAACTTCTTACCTTCACTTAGTTCAACCGAATGCCCATTAGAGCCAACTCTGGAAAACTTTCGGTTTTCTGATTCTACTGGCCTGATATTCATAGTTGCAGAAATGCTGCCCGGAGAAATGGAGGAAGCTCCATGAGATAAACCATCATGATACTCTGGAAGTGAATGAGGATGGAGACCTGATGTGCTGCTAAACTCAAAATTGATTCGGCTCTGCAGGTGGCCAGTTTCACCAACATTGGCTTGGTTGCCCTTAGATTCCAACCTCAACAAGCTGTTAGGAACACTGAATGATAATCCACAGTCAAATGCATTATCCAGATAGGAATTAATGGCAGAACCACTGGCTGTTTGTCTTCCCAGAATTGATCCATTTTCCATACTCGACGCATGTCCTCCGTGTGGAAGTGCCCCTGAAAATTTTTAACCAAGTAAAGTGAACATATAATTTTTCTGCAAGAACAATAATGCAAAGAATGAAGAGTAATAATACCAGGAAATCCAGTTGCTAAGATGCTAGGACTATTCTGCTGCAAATACAGACCAGGTTCATCTTGCTCCAGCTCAGAAGGAAACTGTTGCAACAACCTGCTGTATTCAAACAAAGGCTCAGATAACAGTGTGAATCAGTTAAAAGAGAAATAACAGTCCAAACTTGACAAAGAGTTCAAATTTGTGAAGCCTATAGAATATGGATAATTGGTCTACTTCAGCTATAAAATATAATTAGCAAACAGCGTTCTACAAGAACACTCCCCCTCCCCCCCCCCCCCCCCCCCCCCGCGCGGTTTTTGGAAGAAAGGGGAATGGAGGGGTGTTTCTAAGAAGAGCTAAGGAAAGCGAAATGTTAAAGATTCGCACCGTCTAGTACCACCAGGATGGCTTGCTTCAACTTTTATCCGCTTCCCTGCAATGTCACTCCTGTTTAATGCACGAAGAGCAGCTTCTGCAGCTCTAATATCATAAAACTCTATAAATTTGTGATGGCTTCTATGCGGAGTCTCACGGATCTTTTACAAGATAAGGGGGCAAAAAAAAGAAGACAAAAATCAGTAATTCCCTGACAAAACAATTGAATGCAAAGAGCTAGTAGTCTAGCTTACCTCCTTAATCTCGCCATATACACCAAATATTTGACGGAGTTCATCATTTGAAACAGAGGAATCAAGGTCGAAAACCAGGAGAGTGCCTTGGTTGACATCTTTTTCTGATGGATTGTCCTATCAAAAATGATCAGAAAAGGAGGATTGATAATTGTTGCTTGTTGACTAAGAAACATGAGATGCAGAAAACAAATCTAGCTCAGGAAATACTGCCAATGGATGATCTTTTTGATTCACATACGGGAGATATACAAATGTCAAACATTTGTAGGGCCAGTAATCTCTGAAACAGGCAAACAGTTAGATATACAAATGGGAAGGACCAAGAAAGATGAAGCATACATACCTTGGGAATAGAGAAATGTATGTCTAGCTTCCTGTGTCTCAGCGGTTTGTTCTGAAGAGCTTTCATGGCATGCTGTGATGCTCGAATATCATAATACGAGATCATAACAAAACCGCGATGCTTGCATGCTGTATATAGCATGTGAATATCTCCATATTGCTGTTCATAAGAATCAAACACAGCAATCATCACCAATCAAAACACACAACTTCTGTTCTGCTTTTAATTTTCTCTTTTAAGAGGGTAGAGAAAAGTTTCTGGAAAATGTAGACCCAATGATAGACCACTCTCACCTCAAAAAGAGTTTGTAATTCAGAATCTTCAACACTGCTGTTTATATTTCTTACAAATAGTGTTCTAGATGGATTTTCCCCGGAAGGGTGCTTGCCACCAATTGCAGTACTAGAGCCACCCTGCAGAGTATAATTTCCAGCAAATTCAGAATTTCGTTGTCCTGGAGAGGAACTATCTTCTCCTAGATCCATCCCTCCAACACTACTGAAAAGATCAAGATCTTCAATGTCATCACCAGCATTGGGTTGGCCAACATAGTCAAGCCCATCAGTTACTCCAGCAAGCAAGTCATCATCATCAGGGAGAAGATTTCCAATAGCATGGGCCTCAAGTTCTTTAAGGGACTCAAAAGGTTCTTCTTCTTCATAGTGTGAGTCAGCTGCACCAACAGAATGACCATGTGGAGAATTATTGGTCGGCAATCGCACTGCATGACAAAATCCCAACATCAACTCCTCTACCTTTGACAGAAAAGCCGAAGAAAATAAAACTAAAAAAAATAGATAAGGACGGATTGGATAAATAAGTTATCCACCTACAACAGCATCACAGGAGAAGCAGTGAAGTACTGTTTTTGACAGCCACTTAAAGCATCAATGGGGCAAAAATTTGCCAAAATAGTGGCAACACTTGGAAACAATGTAATATGTCAAGGCAGTAATAGGACAGAAAAAAAGTAAGACATACATTTTCTACTGAATAATTCTGATAATGAGCTCGAGAAGAGACCATTCTCATATTGACCACCCATTACGCTAATTCTGTCACCTTCAGCTGGAAAAGATGTCAGGTCAGCGCTGAGAATAGATCTTACACCCAGGTTATGATCAAGAGCTCTAGGTAAAGAGTGAGATGCTCTTTCCACTCCAAAAGCTTGTTTTTCTATGATGCTGTTAACCTTTTTGTCTTGTTTTAGATAAGAACCATGATGTTCAAAATTCTTTGCCATCGGAGAGCCCAATGAAATATGAGTCTCAAGGGGTGATGAACGGACAGCAGCTCTTTGTAAAGCATCATCACCTTTAATACCTGCATGAAAATGCGTAAGCATAATTGAAAAGAGAGGTTATCAAAACTCTCCATCTGGATCACAACCCTTTTCACTTGGAAATGAAAAGTGTATTACCCCCCTAGTTCTTGTATCTTTTATAAAGAACATACATGGATGGATCCATGCATAAATATGACAGAAATAATAGCATAAGCTTTGTCATTGCACGCATTGGTAACAGGAACTTCTTTCTTTTTTCTTTTTCTTTTTTTTCCTCAGTAGGGAGGGGGGGACATGCATTTGTTTGTATTCTGAAAGGATACACATATTTTGGAGATCCGAAAGGCTAAAGCACGTTAATTTAGAGCTAGATTCAAAACAACAATTTGGTAAGATTTACACAGCCTGATTACCATTTCTGGCACCACCTTTCAACAGAATAAGTTTTCAAAAATCAATAGAGATACCAATCTTGAGACATTTGAAGATGATTTAAACATAACTTTTTTTCCTGATCTGTTTAAAAAGAAGAGATTTGCAGCAGCAAAAAATGAAACCAATTAACAGCAGCTGCACTGTAACCCTGAGAATCAGGAAAAGAGGAAAAGAAAGGAAAATGGAAATTCTTTAAACTAATTGACCCATGACAATCAGTTTGGAAACAGCCTCTCTACCTCATACAAGGTGAGGGTAAGGTCTGCGTACACCCCACCCTCACCAGACTCCACTTGTGCTAGTCACATTTAACATAATGCAGGCAGACTCATCAATGCGTTTTTGATAAAACAACGCTAACACTAGCAAACTCCTGATATAAAAGGAACATACAAAGGGCTATTTGGATTACTACTGACCATGGTAATTCTGCAGGCTGTTTGTCTTCCAAAATCCGACTTGCCTCTGCAAGATTCAGAAGAGGAAGGTATCAGTTACAAGGAAAAGAACGAGCAAAATAGTATTCCTTCCCTCCTTTATCTATTTGATGCCTCATCCAAGAGAGGGGTAAGGTCGTCCTAAAGACTTTTGTAACATTCGAAGTAGATAAATAGATCATGAAAGAAATAAAAGTGTAATGTATGAACAATTTAAACCTCATCATGAAAACATAAGTCCTCGGAGAAGTATGATGATGGCGATAAACCCTGTCGCTCCCTCATTTGAGATGGCATCACGCAATTTGGACGCAGAAGGAACTATCTAATCAAAGAAAGTATCTCCGCCTTGTATAAAGCCTGAATAAGATCCTCTTTTAAAGTGTTTCTGCAATGAGAAACTAAAGTATTTTTGCAATGAGAAATCACAAAGATTCAATCTTTACACTGAATTGAGCACAAAATGGCAACATCCAGGTACATTACGGGAAAGCCAAGTAAGCAACTTCTCACATCTTCAGATATGACATGTACACATACTTCAATTATGTTATTATCCAAGTTTCAGTTGAAGATTAAAAAACTGTAATTATGGAACAGTAAGTAGCTTCAGCTTAATTATTAGGTTGCCAAATTGAGGGGGTGGAACTGGATCATTCGTGGTTAAATGAATTTTCAGCGAGAAGCATTTAACAACTCAAGACGGAATTAGACTTTAAAAGAGAAAAAGACAAGGTTTTTAATCATTTGCGGAGAATAAGGCTTTTGTTTTGGAAGTTTAGAGCGGCGTAATTTGTATTTATTCCATACTAAGACATGAAATGCTGAGCATGACGAAAAAGGTAGTAAAAAAAGCAAAGAAAAGAATAAATCAAGTTAAGCAGATCAAGAAGAAGGGTAGTTAATATTAAGCCCAAACTCAAAAGCAAACAGAAAAAATCAAGGCCGATCGAACAGTACAACAGGTGGAAGCACATTAAAAGAAGCCATATTTGAAGGTGAGGGAGTAGATCAAAGGATAAAAACAGAAATTGGAGCCATAATTGAGCAAAAACGAAAAAGCACGCACCTGGGGACACAGAATCAGAGAGCAAAATCATGAGAGAGAGAAAGAAGAGGAAAGAGATATTTATAGGAAAGGGGAAGGTGAGGGAGGGCTATAAGGATTTTGAAGAAGAGAGAAGAGATGAAAATAGGAATAAATTACGGCACAAGGCAAGGGGAGGAAGGGGGAAATTGAAGAAGAGATCTAGGTATCCGTGCCGTGCAGAAACCTCCAAAGCTTCGATGCCTTTCTCTCTCTGTTTGTTTCTCTCTCCTGTTCTTTTTTCCTACATTGCACGTTAACCACCTGTAAATCCTCTCTCCTCTGCAAAATTATATTTAATACAGTTTTCTTCTCCCTTTTATCCACAGCTAAACATTCATTATCCCAACTGCTCCGATCGGAATTATGAAGTTTCCGGCGAGCGACAGGCGGAGATTCCGAGCCGTCGCTCCCCAGCTTCTGTTGGAGAAATGGAGAGAGAGAGAAAAAAAAAAAAGATCAGAGGAGAGAGAAAATTGTAGGAAAAGAAAAAAGAACTGGATTTATTGTCCGGACAGAGAAAAGAAAATGAAATGAAATTGAAAAAGCGGAAATGGACTTTGAATTGAAAATAGACACGGACCAGAAGAATAAACCCACCCACCCCCTCACACCAAAAAATAAGATGGACCAGAAGAATAACCAACCCCAAGCAACTCCACACCCCACAAAATAAAATACTCTATTACTACTACTTAACAACAATGATAAAAGGAAGAGGGTATAAAACGAGGTCAAGAGCAGTCACCGCTCCTACAAACCCGAGCACATTTCCTGGCGATGAGTTCCTCATTCAATTTCACTATTATAAATACAACAAATTCAACTATTTAGTACAGATCAAAAACTCATTATTTATGATTTGAACTGTAATCCCTCAACGGTTAAACATCATTAGTTATGATTGACCTTTGAACACTGCAGTTGGAATTGTAATTCCTCAACCGTTAAACGGTTCCTGGAGTATGACTAGCTGAATTAGTTAAAAGATATAAATTTTATGAAACTAAAATTTAAAAAAAAGATACACAATACAGATTAACTTTTGGTTGATACACTTTTTAAAGATATATCAAGGAGCTCTATTCAAAGTCGGTTATGTCTTCTTTGTAACAAATTAAATGAGAATTGCGGGCGTGACTGTTGGCCTGATTATCTAGCACATCAGTGGATATTTACGTTTAACGGTTATTGATTTTTAAATATACTAATTCGCTAGCCAATCGATCAATTAATTTAGTATCGGATAGTGATTATTGGCCGGTTATCGATCGATTTATCGATTAAATCAACAAAGTATACCAAACTAGAAGTTATGTCTTGCCTAAAATGGAGAAAAAAATTATTACTATATTTTTACCTTAAATAATGTTAGTCCACAAAATAAAATATCCAACATTTCAACTGTAATCTAAAATGTAAGATTACTGAATAATAATTGTTTAAGCATGTTAAAGTTCTTCATTTTGCTTGCAGTTCTTCCTGACTCAGCCTGATGACTCTAAAGCAGACAATTTTTTTTTTAAAGGGACTCAAATACGGTAGAGGTAGTAAAATTGCAATTGAGTAGTGTGGACACTGGTGATAGGAGTTAGCTCAATTGAGTTAAACATGAGGGTGATAATTTGGAGAAAAATTATCCATTACTTATTCGAACAAGGAGCAGAGAGTTGATGTGAAAGAATTGCTTATTTAAAGCGTACTTATACTCCCACGACATCAGCAAGTGCCATAAGACCCCTATGCGAAAATTAGTGTCTAAAACATACTTATATGCAAAGGATAGAAATATAAATATAAATATAATAATTTTTAACGGGTTAATAGTTTATCCGATAAAAATATTTGAGTAACTTACCCCCCCCCCCCC
>AWOL01S0038182.1:20015-39793 GCA_000715115.1 Nicotiana otophora
CCCCCACCCGGCACCAATAAATCATTAACTACAAAATTGTATTCTATTTACCAATCGTTAATCCAGCAACTCAATACCAATTTTGTGATTGGATTATCAATCACAGTTTGATTTTGAACGGCCTTATGTGACCGGAGAAAGTAATGCCATGAGATTTTGCATTTCTATCTAAGTGTTTTTGAGAGATCATTTCAAAATATTGATTAGCTACAAATATTCTCACATATCAATATAACTAATAAGTTATAATTGTAAATCTAAATAGTTAAGATTACTTATTGAGATCTAAATTTTAATTATACAGATCTAAAAACAACTACTTAGTGGGTCTGAATAGGCCTGTATGATTAAGATCTATAATATATACTTAATTTCATTAAGATACTATCATCCATATTTATTATTAATTGCTGCCACCGCCTATCAACTATCACCATGTCGCCGCCATCACCACCGCCATCATCCTTAATCATAGTCGCTGCCATTATCGGCTACCACTACCCAACATCCCCACCACTCCCACCACCATCATTCTCAACCACAATCAACACTCATCCACCTCAACTACCACAACTAATAACCACCCCAACACCATCAACAACCATAGTCGCCACTGCCCATCATTATAAACTATCACCATCTACCACTACCTTCCTCAATCACAACTCTAACCACCACCCGCCATCATTAACTATCACCACCCACCACCGCCATCCTCAATCATAATTGCCACCACTTCTAATCATCACTAGCTACTACCTTGAACCACCACCATCAACCAAAACTACCACCAACCATCACCTCTTGTTGGCATTCACAAGCACCACCGTTAACCATAATCACCACCAGCAACTACCATAGTTTTAAATATATATATATATATATATATATATTTGTGATAGAATTATAGATTAATTAGTATTTCATTTGAATTTTATGTTTATTAATTTTTAAATAAAGATTTTATACATTCTTAGTCCTTTAGTATTCAGATTTTAATACATATCTTAATATTGAGATGTGCATTTAGATTCAGATCTCTTAATCTTAATATACATCTTGATATTCATATGTGTATTCAGATTCAAACGTGTTAATCTTAAAAAAAATAAATGAGGCCTAAATGGCGTATGAGAAAAAGCTACTTAGCACTTTTAAGACAAAATCAAAAAAGATTTTGGACAAACTTAATTTGGACAACAAATGTTATTGGAAGTAAACCTTAAGTCTACAGTACGCCGCTAGGACCAACTTCGGTATCTGCAGAAGAAGTGCAAAGTGTAGTATGAGTACAACCGACCCCATGTACTCTGTAAGCGCCGAGCCTAACTTCGACGAAGTAGTGACGAGGCTAAGGCATGTCGCTTACATTAACCTGTACACAATAATAATAATAATAATAATAATAATAATAATAATAATAATAATAATAATAATAATAATAATAATAATAATAATAATAATAATAATAATAGGAAAAGAAGTAAACCCGGTAAATCATATCAATTATTGAAGTCAATTCAGCAGTCATAAACCTTCAATTAATTTTCTGTTGCGTCGTGCAACTCGCTACAACAATATAAACTTAGAATAAAATACGTTGCGGCGTGCACCCCGATCCAACAATATAATCTTTCAATTAAATTCCGCTGCGGCGTACAACCCGCTTCCACAATATAAACTTTCAATAAATTTGTTGCGGCGTACAACCTGCTCCAACAATATAAATTTAAAATAAATCCGTTGCGGCGTGCAACCCGCTCCAACAATATAAATTTAAAATAAATCCGTTGCGGCGTGCAACCCGCTCCAACAATATAATTTAACAATTTTTAAATGTAAAAATACCCCAATAAATACCATATTCAATAAGAAATTATTAGGCAACAAGGAATACAATGATTATGATTTATTTAGGAGACAAGTAATGACAAGTAGCAATTAATTATGGAAATCAGGAATAAAATAGGTAATTTAATATGCTAAATGTCAAGTAGCAATTAAGACACATAAGTTAAATAAGCAGGTAGCAATTATAGCATGAATTCAAGACATAATATTGGACAAGGAATATGAGAGAAATAATTAATATACTAATTAATTCATGATTTAAAATGATTTATGATTTTCAGACAAATATGCAAACAATCAATTTGACGACGTATAGGCACTCGTCACCTCGCCTATACGTCGTTACACATGAAATTCATGTAACAAATAATTCAAGGGTTCTATTCCCTCAAGTCAATGTTGACCACGACACTTACCTTGTTTCGCAATTCAAGTGATCACTCGACCGCGACTTTTCCTTTCAAATTATCCTCCAAACTAATCAAACCTAGCAATTTATTTACCAACAATTCAATTTAAACTTTAGAAATTATTCACAATTCAAAAGAGACTTAATTTAAGTTATTTTCAGAAAAGTCAATGTGGGGCCCACTTTTCGGAACCCGACGAAAAGTTACAGAATCCGGACACCCTTTCCGATACGAGTTCAACCATACTAAAATTATCGAATTCCGACATCGGATTGTCTTTTAAATCCTAAATTTTTATTTTCGGAAAGTTTTATAATAATTTCAATTTTTTCCATCTAAATCCGAAATAAATGATGAATATAGACATAAATTTATGAAATATCATCAATATATGATAAGGAACACTTAACCAGTCCGAAGTCGTAAAAAACTCCTTCAAATCGTCCAAAAACCGAGGTTATAAAACTCAAACAAAAATGGCGAAATGACTGATTTTCGATCCCTTATGTTTCTGTCAATTTTCGCTTCTGCGAAGAAATGGCCGCATATGCGGCGTCGCTTTTGCGATGCCAAATGCGCATCTGCGCTGCCTTCCGCTTCTGCGGACTCGCAGAAGCGTCCAGTTTTCCGCTTCTGCGGCTTCTTGCCCAGATCCTCTGCTTCCTCTTCTGCAATGGACTTCACGCTTCTGCGGAGCCACTTCTGCGGCCAAGGCTTCGCAGAAGCGAACACACCAAAACCAGAATTTGCTTAAGTCCAAAATTTGATCTGATTTTGATCCGAATCATACTCGGGGTACTCGGGACCCCGTCCGAATATACCAACAGGTCCCGTAACATAATACGGACTTACTCGGGGTCTCAAATCATGTCAAACAATATCGAAATTACAATTCACACCTCGATTCGGACTTATGAGTTCATGAAGTTTTCACTTTACAAAACCCGTGCCGAAACGTATTAAATGAATCCGGAATGACTTCAAATTTGGCAGATAAGTCATAAATGACCTAATGGAACTATTCCAACTTTCGAAATCAAAATCTGAGCCCGATATCAACAAAAGTCAATTTGTGGTCAAACTTTGAAAGTCTTTAGCCTTTAGATTTCTAGTTTCCGTTAAATGACAATAATTCGAGCTAGGGACCTCTGAATTCGATTTCGGGCATACTCCCAAGTCTCAAATCACGATACGGACCTACCGGAACTGTCAAAATACTGATCTGGGTCCGTTTTTCCAAAATGTTGATCGTAGTCAATTTAAGTGAGTTTTAAAGTACTATTTCATATTTTAATCAATTTTTCACATAAAAACTTTCCGGAAAAATTTACAGACTGCACACGCAAACATAATGTGTATAAAATATCAAGAACAAAGAAATGAATAGGGAAAGTAACTCAACAATGAAAACACCCCTTAATAAGTCAAATCTTTGTCCAATTGGACTGAGCTGAAATCTAATACATGGGACGGATCACCATGGTATTTTCCGAGCATGGATACATGAAACACCGGATGAACTGCTGATAAACTAGGTGGTAGTGCGAGCTTGTAGGCTACTTCACCCACCCTTTCAAGAATTTCAAAGGGTCCGATATACCTAGGGCTCAACTTGTCCTTCTTTCTGAACCTCATTACACCTTTCATAGGTGAAACTCGGAGCAATACTCGTTCTTCCTACCATGAATGCAACATCACGAACCTTACGGTCGGCATAACTCTTTTTTCTAGACTGAGCTGTGCGAAGTCGTTCCTGAATAACCTTGACCTTATCCAAGGCATCCTGTACCAAATCGGTACCCAACAACCGAGCCTCTCCCGGTTCAAACCAGTCAACAAATGAACGACATCGCCTCTCGTATAATGCTTTATACAGAGCCATCTGAATGCTCGACTGGTAGCTGTTATTAACTTATTATAGGAAAACTCCGCAAGTGGCAAGAACTGATCCCAAGAACCTCCAAAGTTTATAACATAAGAGCGAAGTATATCTTCTAATATCTGAATAGTGCGCTCTGACTATCTGTCTGTCTGTGGATGAAATGATGTACTCAACTCAACCCGCGTGCCTAAATCACACTGTACAACCCTTTAGAAGTGCAAGGTGAACTACGTACCTCGATATGAAATAATAGACATGGGCATGCCGTGAAGGCGGACAATATCGCGGATGTAAATCTCCGCTAACCGCTCTGAAGAATTGGTAACTGCTACTGGAATGAAATGTGTTGACTTGGTCAACCTGTCCATAATGACCCATACTGCGTCAAACTTTCTCTGAGTACGTGGAAGTCCAACAACAAAATCCATAGTGATACGCTCCCACTTCCACTCTGGAATTTCTAACTTCTGAAGCAGACCACTAGGTCTCTGATGCTCGTAATTGACTTGATGATAATTTAAACACCGAGCTACATATGCAACTATATCGTTCTTTATTCTCCTCCATCAATAATGTTTCCGCAAATCATGATACATTTTGGCGGTACCTAGATGAATAGAATAACTGGAACTGTGGGCCTCTTCAAGAATTAATTCACGAAGCCCATCTACATTAGGCATACAAATATGACCCTGCATCTGCAGAACTCCATCTTCCCCCACAGTAACCTGTTTGTCACCACTGTGCCATACCGTGTCCTTAAGGACAAGAAAATGAGGATCATCATACTGTCGCTCTCTGATACGCTCGTACAAGGAAGACCGAGCGACTGCGCAAGCTAGAATCTGACTGGACTCTGAAACATCTAACCTCACAAACTGATTGGCCAACGTTTGAAGCTAACGGCCTCTCACCAACCGGAATATATGCAATGCTGCCCATACTCACAACCTTTCTACTCAAAGCATCGGCCACCACATTGGCCTTTCCAAGGGGATACAAAATGGTGATATCATAGTCTTTCAAGAGCTCCAACCATCTTCTCTACCTCAAATTAAGGTCTTTTTGATTGAACATATACTGTAGATTGCGTTGATCAGTGAATACCTCACACGAGACACCGTAAAGGTAATGTCTCCAAATCTTCAGCGCATGAACAATGGCTGCCAATTCTAAGTCATGAACATGGTAATTTTTCTCATGAACTTTCAACTGTCGCGATGTATATGCAATCACTCTGCCATCTTGCATTAATACTGCAGCAAGACCAATGCGAGATGCATCATAATACACCATATATGATCCTGAACCCGTGGGTAATACCAACACTGCGGCATAGTCAAAGCAGTCTTGAGCTTCTGAAAGCTCAGCTCACACTCGTCTGACCATCTGAATGGGGCACCCTTCTGGGTCAATTTGGTCAGTAGGGATGCTATAGATGAAAACCCTTCCACAATCCGGTGATAATAACCTGCTAAATCCAGGAAACTTCGAATCTTTGTAGCTGAAGTAGGTCTAGGCCAATTCTTAACTGCCTCAATCTTCTAAGGATCCACTTTTATGCCTTCTGCCGATACAACATGCCCTAAAAAGGCAACCGAGTCCAACCAAAGTTCACATTTCAAAATTTTGGCATATAACTGATTATTCTTCAAAGTTTGAAGAACAATCCGAAGATGCTGCTCATGCTCCTCTCGACTGCTGGAGTAAATCAAGATATCGTCAATGAATACAACCCCAAAAAAATCCAAATAGGGCTTGAACACGCGATTCATCAAATCCATAAATGCTGCTGGGGCATTTGTTAGCCCAAATAACATCATTAGGAATTCGTAATGTCCATACCGAGTCTGAAAAGCTGTCTTAGGAACATCGGATGCCCTAATCTTTAACTGATAGTAACCAGACCTCAAATGGATCTTTGAAAACACCTTGGCACCCTAAAGTTGAACAAATAAGTCATCAATTCTTGGCAAGAGATACTTGTTCTTGATAGTAGCCTTGTTCAACTGTCGATAATCTATACACATATGCAGTGAACCATCTTTCTTCTTTACAAATAACATTGGTGCACCCCGGGACGAGACGCTAGGTCTAATGAATCCCTGATCAAGCAAGTCTTGTAACTTCTTCTTCAATTCCTTTAGCTCTGTGGGGCCATACGGTATGGTGGAATAGAAATGGGTTGGGTGCCCGGAGCCAAATCAATATAGAAGTCAATATCTCTATCGGGTGGCATCCCCGGCAAATCTGCAGGAAATACATTTGGAAACTCATGGACATCTTGGACCGAATCCATAGAAGTAACATCCACTTTGGGATCGCGAATATAAGCCAAATAAGCTAGACACCCCTTCTCGACCATATGCCGAGCTTTCACGTAGGAGATAACCTTGCTGGTAGAATGGCCAAGAGTCCCTTTCCACTCTATTCGAGGTAACCCCGGCATGTCTAAGGTCACCGTTTTTGCGTGATAGTCCAATACAACATGATATGGTGACAGTCAATCCATTCCCAAGATAACATCAAAATCTACCATATCAAGAAGTAGAAGGTCCACGCTAGTCTCAAGACTCTCGATAGTAACAACACACGAATGATAGACATGATTTACAACGATAGAATCCCCCACCGACGTGGACACGTGCAAAGAAGCACTCAAAGAATCACGAGGCACAACCAAATATGAAGCAAAGTAGGAGGACACATAGGAATAAGTAGATCGTGGATCAAATAGACCTGAAGTATCTCTATGAAAACCTGGAACAATACCTGTGATCACGTCATAGGATGACTCTGCCTCAGGCCTAGCTGGAAAAGCATAAAATCGGGGTTGGGCCCCACCACTCAGAGCTGTATCTCTGGGACGGCCCCTAACTGGTGGCCTCCACCTCTAAAATTACCGAAATGATAGGGCTTATTATCTGACACTGGCCCTCTCTCCTGACCATGAACAAACTCGATCCGCCTAGCAATATTCACAACTGTCTTGAAGGAAATATCACTCCCTGTCTCCTTGGCCATCTGAAGCCTTATAGTATAAGTGAGTCCATCAATGAATCTCCTCACTCTCTCTTTTTCAGTAGGAAGCAAGACGATGGCATGACGTGCTAAGTCCACAAATCGGATCTCATACTGGGTAACAGTCATACTACGCTGCTGGAAATGCTCAAACTGCCTGCAGTATTCCTATCAGTGTAATAAGAACAAACTTCTCTAGAAATAGCTGTGAGAACTGCTCCCAGGTAAGTGCAGGCGAATCAGCTGATCTAGTAAATACATAATCTCTCCACCACCTCTTGGCAGAACGAGTCATCTGAAACATAGCAAAATCGACCCCGTTGCTTTCAACTATTCTCATGTTCCGCAACACCTCATGGCAGCGGTCAAGATAATCATGTGGGTCCTTAGTAGGTGTACCATTAAAGTGAACTAGAAAGAGCTTAGTAACCTTGTCCAATATCAATAAGGCCTCAGGAGACATAGCGGGCTTGTCACCGGCCTGTGCCGCAACAACTGGCTGAAGTATCCCAACTGGCGGGACTGCTGGAACTTGATACTGGGGAGCTATCTGCTCTAGAGCGAGAGTAGTGGGAGTTTGTGATCTTGCCCCAGGCTGTGAGACAGATGGTGCCACTGGAAATGTACCATTCTGGGCCACACCCTCCATTAGGCTCACCAAACGGACTAGAGCGTCCTGAAGTACTAGAGTAGCTATGAATCCTTCCGGGACCTGAACTGGTCCAACATGTACTGTCTGAGCTGGAACCTTCGCTTCCAAATCCACCTGAGGTTCTACAATAGGTGCTGCTGCTCGAGCTCTATACTGAACTCTACCTCTGCCTCTACCTCGGCCTCTAGCACGACCTCGGCCTCAGCCTCTACCCTGGTCATAGTTGCCACCGGGGCTCTAGCCTCTGTCCGTCGGTGGATGTATTACGCGTTCTTGCCATCTGCGAGAGAATAAGAATAGAATGGTTCAATCATCGATGATAAAATAAAATCTCACAACATAATAAGAAAGAAGTGATATCGTTCCTAAACTTCATAGCCTCTAAGAGATAAGTACAGACGTCTCCGTACCGATCCTTCAGACTCTTCTAAGCTTTCTCGTGACTCGTGAGACTTAAGTAACCTAGTGCTCTAGTACCAACCTGTCACGACCCAAAATTCCCACCTTTGGGACCGTGATGGCACCTAACATTTCACTTGCCAGGCAAGCCAACGTTAGAATAATTTAACTATTTTTAATAATTAATCTTAATTAAATAGTAAAGAAACCAAAGAACTAGAATAATGTCTGAATTAAAGTAAACAAACCAAACTGATAACGATGTCTAAACACTAACCCAGAACTGAAGTCACAAGTGCATGAGCTTTTAGAATAATACAAATAAGGGTCTGAATAAAATAAAGCTGTTTGAAAGAAAGCACACAGCTAGGATAAAGTAGAAGGGGACTTCAGAGCTACGTACGTTGTACATCTATACCTCAAGTCTCCTTTGATAGCTGAATCCGAGCAACTCTATAGTATGCCGGTGGGACCAACTCCGGTATCTACACAAAAAGTATAGAGTGTAGTATGAGTATAACCGACCCCATGTACTCTGTAAGTGCCGAGCCTAACCTCGATGAAGTAGTGACGAGGCTAAGGCAGGTCGCTTACATTAACATGTACGCAATAATAATAATAATAATAATAATAATAATAATAATAATAATAATAATAATAATAATAATAATACTAATAACAGGAAAAGAAGTAAAACTGGTAAATCATATCAATTATTGAAGTCAATTCAGCAGTCACAAATTGAACTGTGAGTATGGACAGCCTTGCGTATATTCCAGTCGGTGAGAGGCCGTTAGCTTCAGACGTTCAGACGTTAGCCAATCAGTTCGTAAGGTTAGATATTTCAGAGTCCAATCAGATTCTAGCATGCACAGTCGCTCAATCTTCCTTGTACGAGCGTATCAGAGAGCGACAGTATGATGATCCTTATTTGCTTGTCCTTAATGACACGGTACGGCACGGTGGTGCCAAACATGTTATTGTGAGTGAAGATGGAGTTCTGTAGATGCAGGGTCATTTTTGTGTGGCTAATGTAGATGGGCTTCGTAAATTAATTCTTGAAGAGGCCCACAGTTCCCGGTATTCTATTCATCCGGGTACCGCTAATGTATCAGGATTTGCGGCAACATTATTGGTGGAGGAGAATGAAGAAGGATATAGTTGCATATGTAGCTCGGTGTTTAAATTTTCAGCAAGTCAAGTACGAGCATCAGAGACCTGGTGGTCTGCTTCAAAAGTTAGAAATTCTTGAGTGGAAGTGGGAGCGTATCACTATGGATTTTGTTGTTGGGCTCCCACGAACTCAGAGGAAGTTCGATGCAGTATGGGTCATTGTGGACAGGTTGACTAAGTCAGCACATTTCATTCCAGTGGCAGTTACCTTTTCTTCAGAGCAGTTAACTGAGATTTACATCCGCGAGGTAATCCTCCTTCACGGTGTGCCCGTGTCTATCATTTCTGATCGAGGTACACAGTTCATCTCGCACTTCTGGAGAGCTGTACATCGTGAGTTAGGCACGCGGGTTGAGTTGAGTACAACATTTCATCCACAGAAAAACAGACATTCAGAGCGCACTATTCAGATATTGGAAGATATGCTTCGCGCTTGTGTTATAGACTTTGGAGGTTCTTGGGATCAGTTCTTACCACTTACGAAGTTTGCATATAATAACAGCTACCAGTCGAGCATTCAGATGGCTCCATATGAAGCATTATATAGGAGGTGATGTCGTTCGCCAGTTGGCTAGTTTGAACCGGGAGAGGCTCGGTTCTTGGGTACCGATTTGGTACAGGATGCCTTGGATAAGGTCAAGATTATTCAGGATCGACTTCGCACAGCTCAGTCTAGGCAAAAGAGTTATGCCGACCGTAAGGTTCGTGATGTTGCATTCATGGCAGGAGAAAGAGTATTGCTCCGAGTTTCACCTATGAAAGGTGTAATGAGGTTCGAAAAGAAGGGAAAGTTGATCCCTAGGTATATCGGACCCTTTGAAATTCTTGAAAGGGTGGGTGAAGTAGCCTGCAGGCTCGCACTACCACCTAGTTTATCAATAGTTCATTCGGTGTTACATGTATCCATGCTTCAGAAATATCATGGTGATCCGTCCCATGTATTAGATTTCAGCTCAGTCCAATTGGACAAAGATTTGACTTATGAAGAGGAACCGATAGCTATTTTAGCCCGGCAGGTCCGACAGTTGAGGTCTAAGTGTTATACTTCAGTTTGGGTGCAATGGAGAGGTCAGTTGATTGAGGCATCTACCTTGGAGTCCGAGTCGTACATGCGGAGTAGATACCACACCTTTTCACCAGCACAGGTATTTTCTAATTCCGTTCGAGGACGAACATTTATTTTAGAGGTGGAGAATGTGATGACCTAATATGTTATCTTTAAATTTAATATTTATTTCTATGTTTTGAGACCTCAAATAGCACCTCAACTTTCCTTGACTTGCGTGCGCAGTCCATAAATTTTTCAGGAAAGTTTTTATATGAAAAATTGATTAAAATGTGAAATAGTGCTTTAAAACTCACTTAAGTTGACTTTGGTCAACATTTTTGAAAAAACGGACCCGGATCAGTATTTTAATGGTTCTAGTAGGTCCGTATCGTGAATTGGGACTTGGGTGTATGCCCAGAATCGAATTCAGAGGTCCTTAACTCAAATTATCGCCATTTAACAGAAACTAGAGATCTAAAGGCTAAAGACTTTCAAAGTTTGATCACAAATTGACTTTTATTGATATCGGGCTCGAATTTTGATTCCGAAAGTTGGAATAGTTCCTTTATGTCATTTATGACTTGTGTGCCAAATTTGAAGTCATTCCGGATCCGTTTAATATGTTTTGGCACGAGTTTTGTAAAGTAAAAATTCCATGAACTCATAATTCCGGATCGAGGTGTGAATTGTAATTTCAACATTGTTTGACGTGATTTTAGACCCCGAGTAAGTTCGTATTATATTACAAGACTTGTTGGTATATTCGGATGGGGTCCCGAGTACCCCGAATGTGATTCAGATCGAAATCGGATCAAATTTTGGACTTAAGCAAATTCTTGAATTTTGTTGCTTCTGGTGTGTTCGCTTCTGCGAAGCAGCTCAGCAGAAGCGTGAAGTCCATCGCAGAAGCGGAAGCAGAGGAGCTGGGCAAGAAGCCGCAGAAGCGAAAAAAACTATTTACCCTTAAAATCTGATAACAATTGAATTTGTTAGTGGTTATAAGGATATGTGGATTAACTTTAAACTGTTTACCCTCAAAATCGGATAACAATTGAATTTGTTAGTGGTTGTAAGGACATGTGGATTGACTTGATACAAAGCGATAAATTGGATTGCAATTGAAATAAATAATAATAGATTAACCGTAAACCAGGTGAGTTGGATGATTTCGGCTTAGGAAAGCAGGCCACCCTTGAATTGAATGCACTTTATTTGACACCAAAATATCAAAGACTAAGAACTTAGAGAATGTATTGCTTATCAGTATATGTTACAATATCTCTAATGAATTGTCAAGTCCCCTTTATATATTAGGGGGGATCTACCTTTTAAGATATTATTTTATTATTCTATAAAAGGCAAAAGGACCGTTGGTTCCCTTTTACGTGATTTCTGCCATAATGACTGATTAATGGCGAGAATTACGGACCCCTGTCAGATGACTTG
Source organism: Nicotiana otophora (assembly GCA_000715115.1). Lineage (NCBI taxonomy): Eukaryota > Viridiplantae > Streptophyta > Magnoliopsida > Solanales > Solanaceae > Nicotiana > Nicotiana otophora. Next base: position 31,898 of record AWOL01S0038182.1, read on the forward strand.
GCAAAGCTTTCTTCGAGGCCATTGGAAACAGGACCGGTTATGCCTTCGGTAAACTCAAAGGCATATCTGATGGTTTCGATGGCTAACTTTGACAATGCTTTGGGTTCGATCATAATCACAATGTGCAAATCTTGGCCGATGGTGTTTGGCGTAAGATCGATCTTCGAGCTCAACTGCACCCGATCACAAATATTTTGACCTTGGCCTAATTAGGGAGTTCGGAAGCTCGATCAAATATTGAGCTTGGTTTTACCCGTATACAGATAGTCCCCTCGTTCTTCGGAGAGTAGATGACGAGGAACGACATGAGCCTCCAATTCTCACTTCGATATATCATGATGCAAGTGACAAAAATGTGGCGTCAAATCCCCTTATTTTTTGGAGAGTAAATGATGAGAAATGATACGAGCTTCCGATGAGCATGAGCAGCATCTTCAGATTGTACTTCTGACTTTGAAGAATAATCATTTATATGCCAAATTTTCTAAATGTGAATTTTGGTTAGACCCAGTTTCCTTTTTAGGGCATGTTGTATCGGCAGAGGGCATAAAACTAGATCCTAAGAAGATTGAGGTAGTTCAAAATTATCCTAGACCTACTTCAGCTATAGATATCCGAAGTTTCCTGGGTTTGGAAGGTTATTATCACCGGTTTGTGGAGGGGTTTTCATCTATAGCATCTCCATTGACCAAATTGACCCAGAAGGGTGCCCCATTCAGATGGTCAGACGAGTATGAGTTGAGCTTTCAGAAGCTCAAGACTGCTTTGACTACGACACCAGTGTTGGTATTACCCACAGGTTCAGGATCTTATACCGTGTATTGTGATGCATCTCGCATTGGGCTTGGTGCAGTAATAATGCAAGATGGCAGAGTGATTGCATATGCATTGCGACAGTTGAAAGATCATGAGAAAAATTACCATGTTCATGACTTAGAATTGGGAGCCATTGTTTATGCGCTGAAGATTTGGAGACATTACCTTTACGGTGTCTCGTGTGAGGTATTCACTGATCATCGTAGTCTACAGTATCTGTTCAATCAAAAAGACATTAATTTGAGGTAGAGAAGATGGTTGGAGCTCTTGAAAGACTACGATATCACCATTTTGTATCACCCTGGAAAGGCCAATGTGGTGGCCGATGCTTTGAGTAGAAAGGCTGTAGGTATGGGCAACATTGCGTATATTCCGGTTGGTGAGAGGCCGTTAGCTTCAGACATTCAGATGTTGGCTAATCAGTTTGTGAGGTTAGATGTTTCAGAGTCCAGTCAGATTCTAGCTTGCACAGTCGCTCGGTCTTCCTTGTACGAGCGTATCAGAGAATGATAGTATGATGATCCTCAGTTGCTTGTCCTTAAGGACACAGTACGGCGCGGTGGTGCCAAACAGGTTGCTATGGGGGAAGATGGAGTTCTGCGGATGCAGGGTCGTATTTGTGTGTCTAATATAGATGGGCTTCGTGAATTAATTCTTGAAGAGGCCCACAGTTCCCGGTATTCTATTCATCCGGGTACCGCTAAAATGTATCAAGATTTGTTGCAACATTATTGGTGGAGGAGAATGAAGCAGGATATAGTTGCATATGTAGCTCGGTGTCTAAATTGTCAGCAAGTCAAGTACAAGCATCAGAGACCTGGTGGTCTGCTTCAGAAGTTATAAATTCCTAAGTGAAAGTGGGAGCGTATCACTATGGTTTTTGTTGTTGGGCTCCCACAAACTCAGAGGAAGTTCGATGCAGTATGAGTCATTGTGGACTGGTTGACCATGTCAACACATTTCATTCCAGTGGCAGTTACCTGTTCTTCAGAGTGGTTAGCTGAGATTTACATCCGCGAGATTGTCCGCCTTCATGGTGTGCCCGTGTCTATCATTTCTAATTAAGGTACACAATTCACCTCGCACTCGGGAGCTGTACAGTGTGAGTTAGGCATGCGGGTTGAGTTGAGTACAACATTTCATCCACAGACAGACGGACAGTCAGAGCGCACTATTCAGATATTGGAAGATATGCTTTGCGCTTGTGTTATAGACTTTGGAGGTTCTTGGGATCAGTTCTTGCCACTTGCGGAGTTTGCCTATAATAATAACTACCAGTCGAGCATTCAGATGGTTCCATATGAAGCATTATACAGGAGGCGATGTCGTTCGCCACTTGGCTGGTTTGAACCGGTAGAGGCTCGGTTGTTGGGTACCAATTTGGTACAGGATGCCTTGGATAAGGTCAAAATTATTCAGGATCGACTTCCACAGCTCAGTTTAGGCAAAAGAGTTATGCCGACCGTAAGGTTCGTGATGTTGCATTCATGGCAGGAGAAAGAGTATTGCTTCGGGTTTCACCTATGAAAGGTGTAATGAGGTTCGGAAAGAAGGACAAGTTGAGCCCTAGGTATATCGGACCCTTTGAAATTCTTGAAAGAGTGGGTGAAGTAGCCTACATACTCGCACTACCACCTAGTTTATCAGCAGTTCATCCAGTGTTTCATGTATCCATGCTCCGAAAATACCATGGTGATCCGTCCCATGTATTAGATTTCAGCTCAGTCCAATTGGACAAAGATTTGACTTATGAAGAGGAGTCGGTAGCTATTCTAGCTCGGCAGGTCCGACAGTTGAGGTCTAACAGTTATCCTTCAATTCGGGTGCAATGAAGAGGTCAGTCAATTAAGGCATCTACATGGGAGTCCGAGTCGGACATGCGGAGTAGATATCCACACCTTTTCACCAGCTCAGGTACTTTCTAATTCCGTTCGAGGACGAATGTTTGTTTTAGAGGTGGAGAATGTGATGACACAATATGTCATCTTTAAATTTAATATTTATTTCTGTGTTCTGAGACCTTAAATAGCACATTTAGCTTTCCTTGACTTGCGTGCGCAGTCTGTAAATTGTTTCGAAAAGTTTTTGTGTGAAAATATGATTAAAATATGAAATAGTGCTATAAAACTCACTTAAGTTGACTTCGATCAACATTTTGGGCAAACAGACCCAGATCAGTGTTTTGACTGTTCCGATAGGTCCGTATCGTGATTTGAGACTTGAGCATATGCCCGGAATCAAATTCGGAGGTCCCTAGATCGAATTATCGCCATTTAACGGAAACTAGAAATCTAAAGGCTAAAAACTTTCAAAGTTTGACCACAAATTGACTTTATTGATATCGGGCTCGGATTTCGATTCCGAAAGTTGGAATAGTTCCGTTATGTCATTTATGACTTGTGCGCCAAATCTGAAGTCATTCCGAATTCATTTAATATGTTTTGGCACGAGTTTTGTAAAGTGAAAATTTCATAAACTCATATGTCCGAATCGAAGTGTGAATTGTAATTTTAACGTTGTGTGACGTGATTTGAGACCCCGAGTAAGTCCGTATTATGTTACGGGACTTGTTGGTATATTCAAACGGAGTCCCGAGTACCCCGAGTGTGATTCAGATCGAAATCAGATCAAATTTTGGACTTAAGCAAGTTCTGGATTTTATATGCTTCTAGTGTGTTCGCTTTTGCGAAGCCTTGGCCACAGAAGTGGCTCCGCAGAAGCGTGAAGTCCATCGAAGAAGTGGAAGCAGAGGAGCTGGGCAAGAAGCCACAGAAGTGGAAAACTGGATGCTTCTACGAGTCCGCAGAAGCGGAAGGCAGCGCAGATGCGCATTTGGCATAAAAAAAGCGACGCCATAGATGCGACCATTTTGTCGGAGAAGCGCAAATTGACAGAAACATAAGGCATCGAAAATCAGTCATTTCGCCATTTTTGTTTGGGTTTTAAAACCTCGGTGTTTGGGCGATTTGAAGGAATTTTTCACGACTTCGGACTAGGTAAGTGTCATATACTGATGATATTTCATAAATCCATGTCTATATTCATCATTTAGTTTGGATTTAGATGGAAGAAATTAAAATTTTTGTAAAACTTTCCAAAAATAAAAATTTAGAATCTGAAAGACAATCCGATGTCGAAATTCGATAATTTTAGTATGGTTGAACTCGTATCGGAACGAGTGTCCATATTCCATATTTTTTCGTCAGGTTTCAACAAGTGAGCCCCACATTGACGTTTTCGAAAATGACTTAAATTAAGTCTCTTTTAATTGTGAATAATTTCTAAAGCTTAAATTAAATTGTTGGTAAATAAATTGCTAGGTTTGATTGGTTTGGAGAATAATTCGAAAGGAAAAGCTGTGGTCGAGTGATCACTTAAATTGCGAAACAAGATAAGTATCATGGTTAACCTTGACTTGAGGGAATAGAACCCTTGAATTATTTGTTATGTAAATTTCATGTGTAACGACGTATAGGCGAGGTGACGAGTGCCTATACGTCGTCAAATTGATTGTTTGCATATTTGTCTGAAAATCATAAATTATTTTAAATCATGAATTAATTAGCATATTAATTATTTATCTCATATTCCTTGTCCAATATTATGTCTTGAATTTATGCTATAATTGCTACCTGCTTATTTGACTTATGTGTCTTAATTTCTACTTGACATTTAGCATATTAAATATTAAATTATCGATTTTCTCCCTAATTTTCATAATTAATTGCTATTTATCATTACTTGTCTCCTAAATAAATCATAATCATTGTATTCCTTGTTGCCTAATAATTTCTTATTGAATATAGTATTTATTGGGGGTTTTTTTACATTTAAGAATTGTTAAATTATATTGTTGGAGCGGGTTGCACGCCGCAACAGATTTATTAAAAGTTTATATTGTTGGAGCGAGTTGCACGCCGCAATAGAATTTAATTGAAATATTATATTGTCTGATCGGGTTGTACGCCGCAACGGATTTTATTCTAAGTTTATATTGTTGGAGCGGGTTGCACGCCGTAACGAAAAATTAATCGAAGGTTTATGACTGCTGAATTGACTTCAATAATTGATATGATTTACCGGTATTACTTCTTTTCTTGTTATTATTATTATTATTATTATTATTATTATTATTATTATTATTATTATTATTATTATTATTATTATTATTATTATTATTATTATTATTATTATTATTATTATTATTATTATTATTATTATTATTATTATTATTATTATTATTATTATTATTATTATTATTATTATTATTATTATTATTATTATTATTATTATTATTATTATTATTATTATTATTATTATTATTATTATTATTATTATTATTATTATTATTATTATTATTATTATTATTATTATTATTATTATTATTATTATTATTATTATTATTATTATTATTATTATTATTATTATTATTATTATTATTATTATTATTATTATTATTATTATTATTATTATTATTATTATTATTATTATTATTATTATTATTATTATTATTATTATTATTATTATTATTATTATTATTATTATTATTATTATTATTATTATTATTATTATTATTATTATTATTATTATTATTATTATTATTATTATTATTATTATTATTATTATTATTATTATTATTATTATTATTATTATTATTATTATTATTATTATTATTATTATTATTATTATTATTATTATTATTATTATTATTATTATTATTATTATTATTATTATTATTATTATTATTATTATTATTATTATTATTATTATTATTATTATTATTATTATTATTATTATTATTATTATTATTATTATTATTATTATTATTATTATTATTATTATTATTATTATTATTATTATTATTATTATTATTATTATTATTATTATTATTATTATTATTATTATTATTATTATTATTATTATTATTATTATTATTATTATTATTATTATTATTATTATTATTATTATTATTATTATTATTATTATTATTATTATTATTATTATTATTATTATTATTATTATTATTATTATTATTATTATTATTATTATTATTATTATTATTATTATTATTATTATTATTATTATTATTATTATTATTATTATTATTATTATTATTATTATTATTATTATTATTATTATTATTATTATTATTATTATTATTATTATTATTATTATTATTATTATTATTGTGTACATGTTAATATAAGCGACATGCCTTAGCCTCGTCACTACTTCGTCGAGGTTAGGCTCGGCACTTACAGAGTACATGGGATCGGTTGTACTCATACTACACTTTGCACTTCTTCTGCAGATACCGGAGTTGGTGCCAGCGGCGTACTGTAGATTTGCTTGGATTCAGCTATCAAAGGAGACTTGAGGTATAGCTGCACATCATTCGCAGCTCTGAAGTCCCCTTCTAGTTTATCTTGGTTGTGTGCTTTCTTTCAGACAACTTTATTTTATTCAGACCCTTATTTGTATTATTCTAGAAGCTCGTGCACTTGTGACTCCAGTTATGGGTTGGTGTTTAGACATCGTTATCATTTTGGTTTATTTACTTTAATTCAGACATTATTCCAGTTGTTTGGTTTTATAACTATTTAATTAAGATTAATTGTTAAAAATGGTTAAATTATTCTAACGTTGGCTTTCCCAGGAAGTGAAATGTTAGGCGCCATCGCGGTCCCGAAGGTGAAAATTTCGGGTCGTGACATCAACTCAAATAGGATAACAGGAATCAATAAATGAAATAACCGAGCTTTCTATACAAAATTTCAAGGATTGGTAGTACAAGCCATGAGCTTCCAAGACTTAGAATTTACAAATCTGCTACGAAAAAGATACCTCATCTGTTCGAAATATACATAAGCAGATTTATAAATCTAAAGCTACCAAGAACAAGAGGAAGCTATAACCGGAACACAGGTACATCTTCAATGCCAGCTCCCTCCATACACAACAACATCAACTCCAGAATCTGCACGCAAGGTGTAAAAATATAGTATGAGTACAACCGACCCCATGTACTCAATAAGTAACAAATCTAACTTTAGGTTGAAAGCAATGACGAGCTCGGAAAAAGGTCAGTGTCCAACACCAATAGCCAATATTAACTCATAATAATATAATGCAGGCAGTAAAAGTAATTGCTCAAAAGATATTATGCTCAACTCATTCATAGATACGGAAAGTAGACATGCTTTCTAGGTATAACAGTCAAGTCCAGATATTACAACTAAAAATCAACTAAACATGACTTTATCAATAGAACTGTATTTCTAATTCACAACACCAGATAATAATCTTTGTTTACCAATTAGCATGGGGAAAGTACGTCTCTATGCCTACATGTCAATATACATGTCAAGTCATCAATTACCATATACCATCTAGCATGAGGAATATACATCTCTATGCCTACATGTCAAATGTGCATGTCAATTCATGAATGTCACAGTACCGTCTAGCATAGGAAAACTGCGTCTCTTTGCCTACATGCTAAGTCTGTATATCAAATGAATGATTTCACGGTGATATCCCAAGTACTTTTACCCTCCACATGCTCAAGTCGTATGTCTCAAATGTCCACTTCATCACACATACACACAATCACTCAGCACTGTACGGGTCTCTGGCTCATAAGCCCCTCACCAAACCACGTGTATATATATATATCACTGTGCATGTGCTCACTATTGGCATTTCAGACTCTGGAGGGACGGATCCTGCCCAAGAGTTAATCAAAAGCCTATAAGGCCTGCTGCGGTGTGCAGCCCGATCCACAATAATAATAATAATAATAATAGTAATAGTAATAATAATAATAATAATAATAATAATAATAATAATAATAATAATAATAATAATAATAATGATGATAAAGCCAGTATGGCCTGCTGCGGTGTGCAGCCCAATCCACAACAACACTTTCAACTCGGCTTTACAACCCATCTCAGTGATCAACCTCTCAAGTCTTAAGGGCTCAATATCTCATACCACTCAGCCCAACAACTCCACATATGAAAAAACAATGATAACATGTGATGTAGCGATGAATGATGAACAAAGACTGTGATATGA